>JAAGEH010000480.1:59593387-59738363 GCA_011751065.1 Lasiurus cinereus
AGAGCCACTTCCGGGGGACCACTTGGGGCAGAGCCACTTCCGGGGGAGGAGGTGGAACTCAACAGGAAGAGGGGCCTCCCCTGGCTCACCCCGCCTCGCCGGCCCCAGGCTGGGCTGCGGGAGTCTCTCTTCGACCCGGAGCCTGTGGCGCCCGAAGGAAGGCCTTGGAGGGGCCCCTCCACCTCCCCCCTGGCGTCTTGGCTTCCGCCCGAGCCTCTCCCCCAAACCAGGAGGCATCCTCTCCCAGGGAAGCCCCCCCACCCTCCATGCAATGGACCGAATGGAAACAGCAAAGCCTTTTTGCAGCTAAATTAGAAACAGACGCACAAAAAGGCTTCACCGTTCCCGCGAGGGGGGCTGGTGTGCGGAGAGCAGTTCTCTGTGCCCAGCGGGTCAGCCCAGGCCAGGCACCGAGTGGCGGCCTGTGTTAGCAGCAGGCCTTGACTTTGGGGCCAGGAGGGGAGGGCGTCTGTCCTGGTTCCTGTCGTTCTGTCCGCGCTGCTGAGAACGCAGGGCACAGCCAGATGCTACGGTCCTCCTTCCCTTCTTTATTATTTTATTGATATTTTACAGAGAGGAAGGGAGAGGGATAGAGAGAAACATCGATGATGACAGAGACATCCATCAGCTGCTTCCTGCATGACCCCCACCAGGGATGTGCCTGCAACCAAGATCCATGCCCCTGACCAGAATCGAACCCGGGACCTTTCAGTCTGCAGGCCGACGCTCTATCCACTGAGCCACACCGGTCTCGGCCTCCTTCCCCTTCTTAAAGAGCCACAGGAGCTCCACCGGGCGAACTGGTGCAACTTGTCACTTCTGTTTTTAAGTCTAAATTCTCGACAGACATTTCTCAGGAACTGTTTGACTGCGTCGGTCAACACTGTATCAGACACAGTGGGCTGAGATGTTGACTTAACAAGGATTCTGATAAAAGCACAATCTGGGCCCCAGCTTGGCTCTTTCAATCAGCCAATGGAAAAAACCGTAATTTCTAGAATGTGGGGTGTTTGTTTGTTTGTTTGTTTTGGGTAGGATTTTGTACCGCTACTGAATTATCCCCCTGAACTCTGACTGCTGTTGAGAAGTTTCTAGCAGCCTTTCTCCAGAACCTGGCTCCATCTCTTTGAATTTCAGTCCCTGAAGCAATTGCATCGCCCAATTCTTTCACCGTCTTCTTGGCCAACACCCACTTTCAGGACTTTGGAGTCTGGGAGGTGAACAGATGCCAATTTGGGGTTCCAGCGTCACCCAGCTCTTATCCTTAAGTTGCTCTTTCATCCATTTTAACTTGATATCCTGACTTTAACTTCTGTGGGCAAACAAACGCTAAGCAGAGCTCTTGCTGATGGTGGGCAGGCCATCCTGAATGGCTAACGGCGCGCTCTGCATGAGAAGATGGCAGCGGTCCTGGCTCCTGAGCTCCTTGGAAGATGGGGGGAAGTTCCTCAAACCTTTCTCACTTACAGCCATGCAATGTCTCCCCTTCTTCGGAAGAAATAGCCTAATTTTCCTTCAAAGTAAGAAATTCAGACAGGTCTCTGGGGGTGCTTCTTTTGGAGAATGGGATCCCCAAAACCTCTTGTTAGAATGGGTCCTTCTCTGTACAGAAAGCGATTCATGTGAAATGTAGTGTATTTGTCTAAAGTTATGGAAATATTTTACAAAAAAATAAACAGGTTTGCATTTTAATGATTTTTCACACATATGCTTTCTCTGAAGAAAAAAAAGTCAAGTGTTACATTGTTACAATATAAACAGTTTCATAAGAGATAAAAAAATAGATCAATATTTTTACCACTTTTTGGGTTAATTGTTCTTTAATCCTTTCATTGGGACAATGAAAGGAAATTGATTTATACCACATTTCACTCTTGGACAAGTTTTTGTTTTTAAGTCTAAATTCTTGACAGACATTTCTGAATAATACTTATTCACTGTGGGGCGGGGGAGAGAGGAAATAATATACTTCCTCAACTAGGGAAGTATATAATTGCCCCCTCCAAAAAAACAGCTATATTTGGAAAATACACAGAAGACAGAAAAGTATCAGGAAGCCAGAACAAGCTTCTAGCATTGGCAGAATAGCAGCTTATAATATCCAATCCCAATGACTGGGATTAAAATGATGCTGAGCAAAACTATGCAAATATGGAAAGATTATGCAAAATAAACCGTGACTTAATTTCACTCAGTATTTAGATAACTGCACTACAGCATTAAACAAAAACATCTCAACACCTAACAATTAGAATTTTACCTTCTCTGTATTCTAGATATTACCAAGAAATATGGTAAAGAGAAGGAATCCTATTTATTCTAAGATTTTTATAGGTTGCCACCAAAACGCCTCCAGAGTCGCCACACAAAGGAGGGCCACACCACTGAGGGCTGTGACAGCTGTAAAATGTGGTTTGGGAAACGTGATAGGGTTTGGGAGAGTTTCTAAAACACAACTCAGATTCCTCCCTGACCTGGAAGTTTGGAAAGAAAGGGGTTAATGATGACTGGCAGCTCATTTCAAGCCTTTTTAGCACCCCATCACCACTAACAGAAGAAGCAAAATGACAATATTCTCAGACCTTTCAGGTGAGAAGAGCCCCCCTCTCCCCCCCATTCTCTGAATGTGGTTCCTAGCAGGACAGGGCTGGGGGATAAACCCAAACTCTTTAGCCTTTCCTGCCCCAAGAAAGACACATCACTCTGTGAGCAGCCTCCTTCACCTTTCCTAGGATTGACAGTTTGCATCCTTCTCAGCTTTAGCAACACAAAAAAATGGAAATAAAATCATCAATACATCTACCTCAAGAAATAAGAGGAACCTATAACTATGTTTATAAAAGGAACTTGCCAACTGCGTTACAATTTGATAATATTTTAAGCTGTTCTGTAATGGAATTCCTCAACCCATAGCATTATTGTCAAGAACATAAAGTCCATTCATATAATTCGATTTTTTCATTTGCAGCAAGATAAAGAGTTGACAAATATTACTTAGTGTGTTGTGTGTATAAGAAAACTGTGTGTGTGTGTGTGTGTGTGTGTGTGTGTATGTGTGTAAAGCTCTCCTCATTTGTTCATTTCAGGGTAGAATGTGAAGGTTGATAGGTTTGAGATTTAGGTAAAATGATGACTTATTTTCTCTGTATATATGAATATTGACTTTTTTCTCAGAGTTTGTTTACTCCATGACAAGACGATAAGACATCTGAAAAAGACTGACCCATTCACACTGGAATAAAGTAAGAGTTGTATTATACTCAACTAGAGGCCCGAGGCACATGCATGGGGCGGGGGGCGGGAATGTCCCTCAGCCCAGCCTGTACCCTCTCACAATCCAGGACTGCTGGCTCCCAACTGCTCACCTGCCTGCCTGCCTGCCCGATTGCCCCTAACCGCTTCTGCCTGCCAGTCTGATCACCCCTTAACCACTCCCTTGCCAACCTGATTGATGCCTAACTGCTCCCCTGTCAGCCTGATTGCCCCTAACTGCCCTCCCCTGCAGGCCTAGCCACCCCTAACTGCCCTCCCTTACCAACCTGGTCCCCAACTGCCCTCCCCTGCAGGCTTGGTCCCCCTCCAACTGCTCTTCCATGGAAGACTGGGTCCCCCACAACTACCCTTCCCTGCAGGCCCGGTCACCCTCAAATTTCCTCTTTGGCTGGCCTGGTCACCCCTAACTGCCCTCCCCTGCTGGCCTGATCATCCCCAACTGCCCTCCCTTGCAGGGAAGTCCTCCCAACTGCCCTCCCCTGCTGGCCATCTTATGGCAGCCATCTTGTGTCCACATGGGGGGCAGCCATCTTTGACCACATAGGGGCAGCCATCTTGTGTGTTGGAGTGATGGTCAATTTTCATATCACTCTTTTATTAGATAGGATTGCATCAAGCTCTTTGATGAGAAAATACTTGGGCAATCTAACTGCCAGGAAACATTACATGTTGTTACTTATTAATAGTAAACCTAAGTACTTACAGAAAACAGAATTTAACAGGAGTAGTGACCCTGTGGATATTTTTAGAAATTAATACCTATAACATTTCTGAGATAAAATGAGAACACATAAGAAAATTGACAGTTGAATGGGCAAAATGCATGAGTTTTCTGATCTTATATAATAAAAGGCTAAGAGGCAAATCGACCAAACGGCGGAACGACTGGTCACTATGATGCACACTGATCACTAGGGGGCAGATGCTCAATGCAGGAGCTGCTCCCAGGTGGTCAGTGCACTCCCCCTGTGGGAGCACCACTCAGCCAGGAGCCCTGAGCTGGGCTCATGGCTGGCGAGTGCAGCAGCAGTGGCAGGAGCCTGTCTTGCCTCCACAGCAGCGCTAAGGATGTCTGACTGCCGGCTTAGGCCCGCTCCCCTGAGGCTCCTGGATGGTGAGAGGGGGCAGGCTGGGCTGAGGGTCATGCCCCCCCCCCACCCCCTGTGCAAGAATTTTGTGCACTGGGCCTAACATATATATATATAAGAACTTTCCCTTCTCATTTTATAATCCTTCATGAGGATGAACGTGATACTTAAAATGTTTACCTGCATAGTTATTCTTTTAACCACTCTTGCCTTAGCCAGCAAGTAGGATTCAGAACATCTTAGGGCAAGGACATGATGTGGATGAGGGAGAGCAGTGGGGGAGGGGTGATTAGCTGAATTTGCTGGGTGATGCTCATTTTCCTCTGACTCCAAAGTACCACCAATCGTGTAAGAAAGGGGTACACGATGATTTCTAATAACTGGACCCAGGGAAAGCCATGGGGGGCGGGGGCGGGGAGGTGGCTGTAAAGTGGGAGGCTTCTCTCTTGAGCCAGCAGGTTGCTAGCCTGCCTTCCGAGATTGGGCTTTTCTTTATCGCCTGGCTGATCGATAGACTATCACATGTTGCCATGTGTGAGTAAAATAATCCTTTCACATTACATATATACACACATATCTATCCTTCTTTCGGAGTTTTACAGTCAACTTTCTAAATACATAACAGGCTAGATATCCCACATGGGAGCTAAATTCCCAAACCTTCTGATTTGGGGGTTTGGAATGTGAAGTTTGTTCTCAGAACGGGGCCAAGAGATTAACTTTTACAACTCAGCTTTGTTCCCGCTCGTGTTAAGGCTGCCTCATGTGCTCTGAGTGCACAACCCTGCAAAAACAGGAGACAGGACAGCAGCCAGAGCATGGAGCTGCAGCTGTTACTTCCTTCCTCTCCTAGGCGTTTCTTCATGTTCGGGAAAAGGGTAGCGTGGTGCTTACCTGGAGTCATCATGAGGCTCGATTTAGCTAATGACTGTGTTGTATCTGGCACACGGCTGTCACTCCGTACTGGTGACTGCCCTAGGATTATTAGCCATGGTGGAGGACAGGGAAGGAGCAAAAACAGAAATGGGGCCTGGGACATTCCCAAAGAGTTGTTTCCTAAGGGAAAATCCCCTCCCTGTCCATCTGCAACAGCTCTATCATGCCAGCTTTTAGAGAACATCGCTCATCCAGCCGAACACTGCTGTCCAATCATAGGAGAGGAGGCGAGCATCCTGACCAGGTGAGTGACCGACCACATCCTTGGGAAGGTACCTCCCCAGGAACGTTCCTGTCTGTCAGAAACCAAACATTGTTCTCACTAAATGGATGTAAACAGGAGACCAGAAGGCTGGTCAACCTTAATTGCTCTGACAGGTCAGAGCTAATCACTCACTATTTAGATGAAAACATTGTTAGCTAAAGCAGCCTCTACCTGTTTGTTTCATGTTAATTTCTGTTTTTGTTATTTCCTGCCTAAAGGCTAGGGGTGTGTCCCAAAGCCTTAATAAAAGGGAGAAAAAGGCCAGAGCAAGTGGCAGTCCTTTCCACTAGAGGAAGGCTCTCTCCTGGCCCCCCAATATTGCCAAATTAATGTTTTCTAGTCTCTCATTTTGTTTGCGTGCAGCCTCCTCCAGAACCTGAACCCTGAACCGAAAACCCTGAACCACGTGGGACGTGGAAAGAGGTTCCCACAGGTTCCTCCTACATCCCCCCACAACTTCTTCTCAGATCGTCTCTTTGAACCTTGACTTCAGCAGATTATCTGATGAGGAAAGTCCTCAAATGGGTTTCCCAGGGTCAGATACAGCTGGGTGGCACCAGCAAGCACAGGAGGTGCAAGCAGGCTGATGCGGGGCTGTGCCGTCTGAAGACACGGACCGGGGGTCTTCAGTTCAACACAGTCTGACATTTCATTACGGATTGTAAAGCGGCCCTTACGAGGCCTTCGGTGGAGTGGGCCTTTCCTTGTCCTTCCCTTCGAACAGAGCGTAACTCCCCTGGAGAGAACCCGGCCTCCAGGACGGCATCCCTGTGGGGAGCATCGGGACTCAGCTGCCCCGGGACGCCAGCAGCCGCAGGAGGGACAGTGCACCTGGGGAACGTGGGAGCAAGCACTGACCGCAGCCCAGAGGCGCAGAACTGAAACGCTAACGGCCACTCCGAATTTACTGTTAGCAATCACCAGGGGAGGTTGACTCATTTCCCTGATCTGCCAAGATTACAAGAACATATAAAAACCACGAGGAAATGCATCGTACAGAGATGCTAACAGAGGTGACCCTGTTCTAAGTACATCCTTTAGATGTGTAATCCTTCATAACACTATTCACTTAGGGGTGTTTTTATTTAATGTAAAGCTTGGGAGCCTGTAGAAAATAGTGATTTTTTTTTTATAGAGAAATTGTTCTAGATTCAGTTTTCATCACTTTGAAAGAAGTAGTTTAATTGCTCTGCTTGGCAACGTGAGTCATTAAGAAATGCCAAAATAAGGTTATTATTATCCATTTTCAGAAAATGGGTTCGTTCGTTCATTCATTCATTCATTCATTCATTCATTCATGTTTATTATGAACACCGCAGCTTCTAGACTAACACAAGCTGATGACCCTGGAAAACAGGATGACAGACTGGACCCGGACTCTGTCCCTATGGGATGGGACGGAGTCTTGGCGGGTGAAGCAATTAGCTATCCTGTCCCTTCAAAGTGGCGAGAAGCAGGGAGAGGCACAGTGAGGTCTCAGGGTCTCAGCAAGGAAGGCATGCAGACAGGCTGTTCCAGGTGGGGCGCCTGGAGACCTTGGCCGGAGAAATGTCACCGGGAAGCAGCGCCGTCCTTCTCCACGACAGGGCTCCCTAGACGTCCACAGAGTGAACGAACGAGCGGACCCACATGGAGGGTGGAGCTCACACGCCAGGCACACCCAGGGACCCCGCCCATGCTCCCTGGACGGGGGACGGCAGAATTTGAGGGAGGGCACCCTAATCCAGGAGAGAGCACGCACAGGGACATGTGAGAACAGTGGCAGTGTTGTGTGGGGGAATGATAGGAAAGAGCTCAAAACGGGGGTGGGACTAAGTCCTGGGGAATCTAGGGAAGGTGGTTGGATGGGGTCAGATCCGGATGGGGTCCGATGCAGATGGGGTCAGATGTGGATGGGGTCAGATCCGGATGGGGTCAGATCTGGGTGGGGTCAGATATGGATGGGGTCAGATCCGGATGGGGTCAGATGTGGATGGGGTCAGATCTGGGTGGGGTCAGATTTGGGTGGGGTCAGATCCGGATGGGGTCAGATGTGGATGGGGTTAGATCTGGGTGGGGTCAGGTATGGATGGGGTCAGCTGTGGATGGGGTCAGATGCGGATGGGGTCAGATGTGGATGGGGTCAGGTATGGATGGGGTCAGCTGTGGATGGGGTCAGATGCGGATGGGGTCAGATGCGGATGGGGTCAGATTGGGATGGGGTCAGATCTGGATGGGGTCAGATCGGTTGGGGTCAGACCCAGTGGGGTCAGATGAAGGGAGAGAAGCCACTGGCTGCTTCTCAGCTCCTGCAGGAGAAGGTTCCAGTGCTTTGACACCCCTCCCGAGGCTTTGGGAGATCTGGTGCCTGCCGCTTCTCAGCCTCCTCTCTGCACTCCCCTCCTCTCCATTCAGACTGGATGTGTCTATTTTCTCCATAAACAGCGTTTTCTCTCACCTCCAACTATTACACCTACTCTTTCCTTCTGGCAATCTTTCCACTCTTGTCCTTCTTCCAGCCTCTGTCTGGCTAACTCCTAGTTGGCCCCAGGTCTCAGCTTTAGCATCATTCTTCCAGAAAGCCCACCTGCCTCCTAAACGTCTCAGGGCTCCTGTTGTAATGACCTCCCTATTCTCAGTCCTCCCTGTGTATGGCAGGCTCTGTGAACGCAGAGACCTGGCCTACCTGGTAGCTGTATGCCCAGTACTTCCCTCCATTCCTAGAAGACCAATGACCTGAATTTGTTGAATGAATGAAACAGACAAGATGGGTATTAGGAATATTGATCTGACGGGAGCATACCCCATATTTTTGAATGAAAGGAACGTAGGCTTAAAAAAATAAAAGTGACTGGCAATGGTGCATGTTCATTACAATGTTAAACAGTAACAATTGCTAACATTTATTGACTGTCCCTTATCCAAACACTGTGCTAATTACTTTCCAAGCATTATCTCATTTCATCCTCATAGTTACCTCATGAGGAAGGTATTGCTAATGTGTGAAACCATCAATACAGTAATCCTATCTAATAAAGAGGGACTATGCTAATTGACCTCATGCCATTGCAAAGATGGTGGTGCCCACAGCCAATAAGGAGGGAATATGCTAATTGAGTGCCCTGCCCTCAAAGAGGGTGGCACCCACAGCCAATGAGGAGGGAATATGCTAATTGAGTGCCCCGCCCTCAAAGATGGTGATACCCAGTCCGCTTAGCCCCGCCGAGGCAGCAGGTGCATGGCAAGGCTGCCTCCGGAGTCCCCGGTCCCCTCAGCCTGCCCAGGGCCGGCCCGAGGCTCAGGTAACCAGGGCCAGCTGAGGCTTGCACTGCTGGCAGTGGCAGCAGCAGAGAATTGATGGGGCATCACCTTCCCCTGATTGCTGGGTCACCTCCCACCTCAAGGGCTCCCAGAATGTGAGAGGGGGCAGGCCTGGCTTAGGGACCCCTGTCCAGTGCATGAATTTTCATGTACCGGGCCTCTAGTACATAAATAAAAGCTGACTATCATACAAAAACATTGCCTCTATACCTAATATACCACCTATAGTTCTGGCTACTACAGCTCACAGGATATAAAGTGCATGGGCGGGGGGGTGGGGAGAGGAGCCATATCAAGACAGGCTTAAAAAACACAGAGTCTTGGGCTGAAACCGGTTTGGCTCAATGGATAGAGTGTCGGTCTGTGGACTGAAGAGTCCCAGGTTCGAGTCCGGTCAAGGGCATGTATCTTGGTTGCGGGCACATCCCCAGTGGGGGGCATGCAGGAGGCAGCTGATTGATGTCTCTCTCTCATCGATGTTTCTAACTCTCTATCCCTCTCCCTTCCTCTCTGTAAAAAATCAATAAAATATATTAAAAAAAAACAAAAACAAAAAAACATGGAGTCTTAAAAAGATGTGAAGTCTCTGAAGCTTTGAATGTCTCGGAAAAGCTGACCACAGACTTACCCACCGAAAACCCACTACAACTTCAAAGAGGCAAGTTTAAGATCCATAAAAGGCTGTGCTACCCAATATTACCAAGAGCAGTTTGAAAATAGAACATAATTTTTAAACATTCAAATGACTCATGAGTCATAGAACTGTAATAAGTTACTAATGAACATGAGGATTTAGAGGCAACTTCTTCATCTAAGAGAGAAGAATAACTACAGTCTTTTGCAGCCTATCTCCTGGTGCCAGGGTAATAAAAAACAACAACACAACCTCATATTTTCAACAGGTGCCAGAGTCCAATTCGGTGCGGTCTTTTTATGTTCTTTACTGACATTATAACAGATATTCATGGATACTCAATTGTGGCCACTTCTTCACCTAGGCCTCCCCTAGTGTCTGTCTCTCAGCTCAGTAAACGTTCACGGAGCACTGAGAGAGTGGTCAGGGATGCCACGGGCTAAGAAGCTGAATTCTCATTCTATTTTGAGGCAACGACATTGGCTCCCGACCTAGAGGATGATTAAGAGCATCTAAAAAGGAAGGCATCTAATTGCCGCCATTACTATAAAAAGACTGTGTCCCGGGGGAGGATGGGAGCGAGTAGGGAAAACACGCACACGCACGCACACTCCCATACCCATACACACCGCCCCCCACACGCACCCATATCCCTCCCCACACACACCCATACCCACACCCACACCCACACCCACCCACACACACACACACACACCCCACACACACCCCCATACCCACACCCCCACACACATCCATATCCCCCCCCCACACACCCATACCCACACACACACCCACACACACACACCCCTTTCACTGTTTTCAGTGGCTACATATAGCTGGAACTTCAACCTGGCAGTAGAATGAAGAATTCACCGGACACACAGTTTCTCTGCCTAAGAGTTCCTTTTAGCAGCGTGGCAGGAAATTCAGGTTTATGTGGAAGGTCAGTCTCTCCTCTTTAACCACTTTGTGAGGATGTTAATGTCCCGTGGGCCACGTGCCAGAAAGCAGAGGGATCCCAGCTCTGCTTGGCTGACCGGGGCAATGGGAAGCTTAGGAAAAGGAGGAAGATTTCCTCGACTCTCAGATTCGTCTCTCAGTCCGCAGGCCGACGCTCTATCCACTGAGCCAAACCGGTCTTGGCTGTTTCTGACTTTCTATCACTCTCCCTTCCTCTCTGTAAAAAATCAATAAAAAATATATTTAAAAAAAAAGATTTCCTTTAAGAAGAAAAAAAAAGAGAAAGTGAGGAAAATCCCAGTACCCATGACATGTCAGAAGAAGGTTAGAAACATCCATGTGCTCCACAGAAACAATCAAGGACTCCTCGGTAAAAATCATGGTCCCTCTAGTTTTTTTTCTCTTCATAGATCATCAGACCATCAAAGAATCCACTACCTTGTAGCCACGAAGAGTGCATGTGGGTGAACGTTCTTCAAACAAGCGACTTAAAATGGAAACATTTAATACATGTAAATGTCGTTGCCAGAGGCTCTCAGGAATGAGGCTCTCTCTTTCAAACGAGACATGGACTCTACACAGATGTGTTCCCCTGACGGCGGGTATCATGTCCATGGCAGTGCGTGCAGCCGTTTCTGCAGCCAGATCAAGTGCTAAGACCATACTGCTCCTTTGCCCATTTTATTCTAAAGCCGACTGATAAACACTACAAGAGCCCTCCTGCAGCCCCTGGGAAATCACTCTGATGGCCCTTTGCAAGATCCTAAATACAGACAGAGATCCATTTGCAAGCCAAGAACGAAAGGGAAAAGGGCGCAGGAGAGCGGAATGGAATTCAGGAGCATCAAATTACCAGTCTTCTGTACAGAGCGTCCTTATCTCCACCGAGATTCTCATAAAGGCCGGGACCATTAGAACTCATTCTGAAACAGTAGAACACTGGCTTCAAGGATAAAGTTCTAACATTATCGCATTATCTGGATTGCTTCCTAAAACGTTAAATTGAAAAATTAAAAGGGAACCAACAGTAGTACCATAATCAGGAAGATTTTAAAGATGGGCCAAATTTTACTTAAATAATTTTAGGATTAAAATATTTGGGTGCTAAAGATATTTACACACACACACAGACACACACTCCACTATAATTACACAGTTTCCTGATTAATTTCTTGAGGACAAAGCCAAGCAGACATATAGCATAATATGGCATGGGTTTTAAAGAACCCCAAGAATCTAGCCCCAAGTTTAAATGCCTGTTGTTTGAACAAATCTACAGAGTTGGGACAAAGCTTCCACAAGAATCTGAAGGAAATCACTCTAAATGTCTGGAAAAGTCTACTCTTTGTGGTAGCAGTCATTGTAGTGACATTTCAAAGAGAATAAGAATGCTGTATAGAACCAGAGAACTTGACTGCCACATCATATGTCCACCTAGTCCAATGTCTGTTTGCCTACAACTTGTACTTCCTATGCCTCCATCTGCTCTGCCTGGGACAACAGCTATACAACATTTCCCAGGTTTCCTTGTAGTTAAGACATGTGATTAACTTCTAGCCAATGGGCTGCGGACAAAAGTGATATGAGTCACTTTCAAGCCTAACTCTATAAAGCTTTCCTGTTTGCTCACCCATTTGAATGCCACCCTGACATTGGTGCTGGTACGTGGAAAAGAAATTTTGGGATTTACCTGTAATAATAGCCAGTATTGCTACCTACCTAATTTGTGATCTATGTGACTTTTGTACAGATAATGGCATTTAGGGATATTAGCCAAAATGGCCACTGTCCATCATACCCATTTTAAATCCTGGGATATTTACCAAAGAGAACTAGTGGACAATTCCCCGTGTCTAGTCCAATGAAGATCAGAGGACCACCTTAACTCCTCCAAGAATTCTGTGAATATCTGGGGCATAAAAATGATCAAAGTCAAGGGGAGATCTGTAAAGCACAAGAAATAATTTAAATATGTGGGCCATGCGTCAAAAGAAATTTTAGCATGAACTTCGGTACTTCTGATGTCATGTTGCTTATAAAATAAAAGCAATTTGAAATGGCCATTTCACCCCACATACTGACTTGCATGAATTATGTGGTTAAAAGTTAAAACTCAGTAAGTTCATGTGCAGTTGACCCCTGAACAACATGGGTTTGAACTGCCTGGGTGCACTTATACACAGATTACATGGATTTTTTTTCCCTCCAATAAATACATAGCTGGTCTTTCTTATCACTGGTTTTACATCTGCAGATTCAACTAAACTTTAATCAAAAAGTATGTTTTATCCTCAATTGAGAATCCACAGATGTGGAGGGTTGAATGTAAGTATTGTTCTATAGCATTTATATAAAGGACTTGAGCACCCATGGATTTTGATATGCACAGGGCTCCGGGAACCAATCTCACAGAGAGCAAGGCAGCACTGAGGTTTGTGGAAATTTACAAGTTAAATGCATATTTTTGACTGCACAGGGCTCAGCAACCCCCATGCTGTTCAAGGGTCAACTGTAGTTTGCTTAATACCTCAGACTAACATTTGGATTATATAAATGTAATCAAACATGGGCATAAGATGCACGTTTCCACAATAACATGCAAATTATGACACTTATGGTTTTTTATTATTTATATGAACTTCATCCTTCTAATTTTAAAAGTCTCAAATTGAAAATGCTTAGATCTAAGAGACAAGTTTATTGGTAATACTAAGCATAAATATACTTTGAGTTCAGTATAGATGAATAGAAAATAGGAATAGTATATCACTGTGATTTTCCATCATCTAATGAGAATTTTAAAAAATATATATTTTATTGATTTTTACAGAGAAGAAGAGAGAGGGATAGAGAGTTAGAAACATCGATGAGAGAGTAACATCAATCAGCTGCCTCTTGCATACCCCCTACTGGGGATGTGCCCGCAACCAAGGTACATGCCCCTTGACTGGAATCAAACCTGGGACCTTTCAGTCCACAGGCCAATGCTCTGTCCACTGAGCCAAACTGGTTAGGGCTAATGAGAAATGTTTTACTGTTATTTGGGCCATTCTTATATAACTGATACAATGACTTTTTAAGATATTGAAATGAAAGGATAACTGTTGTTGAAAAATCAGGCAGTACAATTAGACATTCCTCAGAACAACAACAACAAGCCAACTCTGCAAATACATATCTAGTCTCTCCATTTAAAACGATGGCATCCTATGCAGTTAAAAACGTAAATAGGAAGGGGTGAAATGTCTGGGATATATGTCTCCACCTGTTTCTTGACATGTGGATGAGATTAAGGGAATAGGCGAGGACATATTCTTAGAGGAAATATTAATAAATGAGATCCAAT
This sequence comes from Lasiurus cinereus, assembly GCA_011751065.1. NCBI lineage: Eukaryota > Metazoa > Chordata > Mammalia > Chiroptera > Vespertilionidae > Lasiurus > Lasiurus cinereus. Next base: position 59,607,190 of record JAAGEH010000480.1, read on the forward strand.
ATTTCACGAAGTAGTTACAAGACTAAGAAATGAATATTAGCCATTGGAATTAGACAAGAAGAAATAAAAGGCATCCAAATTGGAAAAGAAGTAAAGCTGTTCTTATTTGCAGATGACATGATATTGTACATAACAAACCCCAAAGACTCCATCAAAAAACTAATGGACTTAATAAATGAATTCGGCAATGTAGCAGAATACAAAATTAACGCCAAGAAATCTATGGCATTTCTATACACTGATAGTGAACTTACAGAAAGAGAAACTAAAAAAGCAATCCCATTTACCACCGCACCAAAAATAATATTAAGATACCTAGAAATAAACTTAATTAAGGAGGTAAAAGACCTATACACAGAAAACTACAGGACACTGAAAAAAGAGATAGAGGAAGACGTAAACAGATGGAAGAATATACCATGTTCATGGATTGGGAGAATCAACATCATTAAAATGTCCATTCTGCTCAAACAATCTATAGATTCAATGCACTCCCCATTAAAATACCAACAGCATATTTCAAAGACCTAGAAAGAACTCTCCAAAAATTCATCTGGAATAAAAAAAGAGCCCGAATAGCCACAGCAATCCTGAGAAAGAAGAATAAAGTAGGTGGGATCTCAATACCAGATGTCAAGCTGTGTTACAAAGCCACTGTTCTCAAAACAGCCTGGTACTGGCACAAGAACAGACATATAGACCAATGGAATAGAATAGAGAACCCTGAAATCAACCCAAACCACTATACTCAATTAATATTCGACAAAGAAGGCATGAACATACAATGGAGTCAAGACAGTCTATTCAATAAATGGTGTCGGGAAAATTGGACAGAGACATGCAAAAAAATGAAACTAGACCACCAACTTATACCATACACAAAAATAAACTCAAAATGGATACAGGACTTAAATATAAGACAGGAACCCATAAAAATACTAGAGGGATCCACAGGCTGCAAAATCTCAGACATATGCCGAAGGAACTTCTTCACTGATACTACTCCTAGGGCAATGGAAGCTAAAGAGAAAATAAACAAATGGGACTACATCAAAATACAAAGCTTTTTCACAGCAAAAGAAACCATCAACAAAATAAGAAAGCCCACTGAATGGGAGAACATATTTGCAAATGTTATCACTGATAAAGGTTTAATCTCCAATATCTATAAGCAACTGATACAACTTAATAAAAGGAAGATAAATGATCCAATAAAAAAAATGAGCAACAGACCTAAATAGAACCTTTTCAAAAGAAGACAGAACAAAAGCCAAGAGATGCATGAAAACATGCTCAAAGTCACTAATTATCCGAGAGATGCAAATCAAAACGACAATGTGATACCATCTCACACCTGTCAGAATGGCCATCATCAACAAATCAACAAACGACAAGTGCTGGTGAAGATGAGGAGAAAAAGGAACCCTCATGCACTGCTAATGGGAATGCAGACTGGTGCAGACACTGTGGAGAACAGAATGGAGTTTCTTCATAAAACTAAAAATGGAACTCCCACACCTAGGAATCTTAAGAAACTAGAAACACCAATCAGAAAGGATATATGCACCCCTATGTTCATAGCAGCACAATTCACCAAGGCTAAGATTTGGAAACAGCCTAGATGCCCGTCAGCATATGGCTGGATCAGAAAACTATGGTACATCTACATAATCGAATACTATACTGTCATAAAAAAGAAGGAATTCTTACCATTTGCAGCAACCTGGATGGAACTGGAGAACATTATGCTAAATGAAATAAGCCAGTCAATGAAAGAAAAATACCACATGATCTCACTCATTTATGGATAATAAAGAACATTATAAACCGATGAACAAAAAGATAGATATAGAGGCAGTAAAGCATCAAACAGACTGTCACATTATAGCAGGAAGGTTAGGGAGAGGTGGGGTAGATAAGAGATCAACCGAAGGACTTGTATGCATGCATATAAGCATAACCAATGGACGCAAGACACTGGGGTGTTAGGGTATGTATGGGAGTGAGGTTGGGAGGTGGGGCAATGGGAAGATATATACACATGTAATACATTAATAAAAAAATGAAAAAAAAAGAAATGAGTGAAAGAGGAGAAAATGATGCTCGCTAACTTTTATAATCAATACAGCGGGCTTTCCCCTCTTCCAGCCTTCCAGAAAATCTCAAGGAACGCTTCACGGTTTCAATGGCATTCAGTAAGTGTGCTATGCTCTAAGGCCTGGGCTAGGGACCCCTCTCCATTGGGGGGGGGGGCTGATGCAGCCCCTCAAGGCATGGTCTCTGTGCTTTGAACACATCGTACTTTGATCCTTTTTTGAGGTCTATTTTTTACCCCCCAGATAGAGACACATATTTGTAGATTATTATGAACAGAAATACTAGAATGGGAGGGTCTGCTGTATTCTAAAGTTAATACCCCTTTAACAAAGCCTAAAATAATTTTCCTCTTCTATCAGTCAACAGTAATTCTCAACTACCTGCCCACACTAGCAGGCGGGATTAATAACACTCCCAGCCTTTTCAAGAATAGGCTAAAAAAACAAAAACAAAAACCCATATGCAAATCTTACGCAGTAAAGTGCACTACCCTATGCGGTATATCCAAGGTTTACTATAAGTGCACAATGTGAAGAAATAAACTTTCTAAAACCTCATTATTTATCTAAGTCCTCCGCACAATGTGAAAATCTCCGAAGTCCTTCCAAAATTAGAACCTACAGGCTACAGTCCGGCTTTCTGATAATCTGTTTCTAAGATGACGACTCCTACTTTATGTCAAAAAGCTATGGCGTACATAAGCCTGACAAACTTAGGAAAAGATGGAATTTTCTTCCAGTGCCCAGGTGATTCTAATGAATGTCTCCAGTTCCCAACCTCACCAATAGTGCACTGAGCACTCCTAAAGGGCAGCAATTAAAAGAATGAATTTACCGTTTGAAAATAAATTCAAATACTTAATATATGTTAAAATATGTTCTCAAGAACAAGGAACATTCAATGAAGGAATACGATGAGCTATTTAGAAACTTATGTCTTTTTATATTTACTGCAATAAAGGATTCATTGTGAAAAGGTCTACAGATTCTGGCACGATACAGCAACACTAGGAAATACTAATGCCAGATACATTTTACATCCATATTAGGCTGCAGAAAAAAGGCTGGTTGAAGGGAACTGCAAATTAGGGTGTTGTTTTTTTCCCCCTCAAGATTCTTACAAAACATCAGTGATGTTCTCTTCAGATTATAATGTGAGGTGCCAAATTGTGTATTTCTAAAATATTCTGGATGCTTGCAAGTACATAAATAAGCCACAGTCAGTAAACCATCTAATTCGAAAATAAACTTAAGTAGAGATGCTTGTGTGACTATAAATCCTGGGGGAGCCTTTTAGTTTCCCAATCAGATTTAGGATATATTTCAGAGTCTGTCATTCCAGAAAGTCTTTTGAAATGATAACCACATTTATTCTGGAATCTGTAGAAAGTTCATTAGTTATCTGCCATGCAACCGTATTCTCTATATGAGTCAACTAATAAGTATAAAGATTATAAGTGCTCCTAGATAATGAACACTCACAAAAATAGCCTCTTTAATAGCACAGCCCACTCCCATGTGTGTCATGAATCATTCAGTTCCATGACCATTTGGATATATCCTCTTTTTCCCTATAGTCCATTGTATATGTATTTCCATGTATTTCCACTGCTTCTTAAGAATCCCACTCTAGGTGAATAGGACAATAAATGAATATACATGGACCAGGGTCTGTTGAGGGAAGACAAACTACTTACTCAAATGAGGTTTGGCTTATTTGGGGATTTAAAATCTTTGTGTTATTCCTATTTCTTGTTATCCCCCTTAATCACATTGGCCATGACAACAGTGTTAAATAATTTAGAGACAAATCTATATTTCAGTTGAAGAAAGATGGATTATTTGATGAGTTCTAGATTTTTTTTACTCCAGCAATATATGTTTGGGTTACAGGAATTTAGTTTTTATAGATTTATAAAGATAATGCTTACTAATATGTGGGGATTTATAAATCATGTAATTAAGGAATACATCATCTGATCGCTGTGAATCATATAATACTACTACTTTTATTTATCAGTATTTCATATTGGCCACTAATCCTGAAATGTAGAGCAAAGAACACAATCCTAGTTTGTCAAAATGACAGCTTGCATCATTCAATCTAAAATATGTTTAAGGACACAACTGAGGTAACTGCCAGATACTTCCCACCAAGAGCCTAGACAATAAAACTATGGGTCCTAGTGAGCTTGATGCCAACATTTCCGGTTTACCCCGTGAATATAACCTCGAAATACCTTCAGAGGGTAAGAAAGGGTAAGCAGATGTCGTGAAAGCAATGAAATGTGTAGCAACGAAGGTAAATAAGACCTGGGCTAATTACCACATTGATGATAGATCTGTTCTCAGGCTGAACTTACACTCAAGAGCTGGGGAGAGGCAACTGTCAGTGACGAGTGATTCGTGTAGGTCTTTGTCACAAAACAAGAACACGAACCACCTGCCTTTCAATGAGTGTTCATCTCGGAAACCATGCCTTCTTCTGATATTGATATTTCAAAATGTTTGGGGCACCCCCCACGGGGAGCACTCACAGGTTCTGGGTGTGGGTAAAGCACCGGTGGTAAACCGTGACACATCTTGCTTCTGCTGTTAAGTTCCATATTCATCCTCCCCACCACAGGCTGGCAAGGACCCCAAGTTAAAAGCATGTTACCAGAAATAGCCACCAGTCACCAAATCCCTCCCCCACACCCCTCAGTCACAGGCTCCAGCCCCGGTGAACAGCCAGAGATATTCTGGACTGAGTTATCGCAGGCCAGTTACTGGCATCGGTTCCAGGGGAGTGTGCCACAGCCTGGGACAGGGCGGTCCTGGGGTGACATTTCGGGGAGGGTTTAGGGCACCGGGCTTAGCACTGGAGCCAAATATGATTGGCCAGCGAAGCCTGCGGTACAGCGGAATGTGCAGGCTGTCTTTCTGTCAGGAGACCGAGGTCCCTCTGCTAAGGTGGTAAGATGTGTACTTGAATGGCATTCAAGAGTTTTAAATAGTGTAAAGGGCTCATTCCCATCAGGGGACGCTCCCAGAGCCCCGGGGAATGCCAATGGCAGGCGGCAATCTCCTGGAGACCCCTACTTCCATGTGGGCGGCACGAAGCGGGGAGGCCAGGGCAGCGCCAAGGCCTTTATTCTGGTCCTGGGACACTTTTTAAAAAGATATATTTTACTGAGTTTTTTACACAGAGGAAGGGAGAGGGACAGAGAGCTAGAAACATCAATGAGAGAGAAACATGGATCAGCTGCCTCCTGCACGCCCCCCACTGGAGATGTGCCCGCAACCAAGGTACATGCCCTTGACTGGAATCGAACCTGGGACCTTTCAGTCCGCAGGCCGATGCTCTATCCACTGAGCCAAACTGGTTTCGGCCTGGGGACACTTTTCAAAAAAATCCTCATCTGAGGATATTTTTTTTCCATTGATTTTGAGAGAGAGGGAGAAGGAGAGTGAGAGACAGAGAGAAACACCAATGTGAGAGAGACACATCGATTGGTTGGCTTCCGCATGCCCCCCTCCAGGGCTGGGAACCTACAACTGAGGTACATGCCCTTGACTGAAATCAAACCTGGGACCCTTCAGTCTACAGTGATAGACCCAACACTCTATCCACTGAGCCGAACCGGCCAGGGCCTGTGGGCCACTTTTGATTTTGCTCTAGGATGCCCCAGAGTATTCCCAGAATGCCTCACTGCCTTCCCCCCACCCCCCCAGACTCGCTGTTGCTGTGGGAAGGGTGTGGGAAGACCTTCCTGGGAGAGCTTCTGCCTCTTGCAGGATTTCCTGACGCCAGCGGGCAATCAGTACATCTGAACGGAGAGGCAGCAATAAGCAATGAAGTAGTAAAACGAGAGCTCTGAATATAATGCAGTATTAATGCCTGTCTGGTGGGTCCTGGTTTGCCAGGACTTTGCTCTGGGTGACTGTTGTTCAGGGCTGACTGGGTAAAACTCAACACACCTGAAGCGATGCAGTGTCATCTGGTCAAATGAACTTTCAGGTGTACAGTGCTTTCTGCCTCTCCTCTCCCCTGTTCGACTCTAAGCTGAAGTCTCTTACACCAACTTAACGTATATGAAAATAAAATAGAGAAACAGAGGTATGAGTCGACAGGAGCGGAGCAGGGCTGTGAAGGACAAGACATCACTCATTCATAAGGTAGCCAAGAATCAATCAATCAATCAGTCTCTCTCTCTCTCTCTCTCTCTTACACACACACACACACACACACACACACACACACACGTGCCTAGCATATGGCCTGGATTCCAGTAGCATTTGGTAAACATTTCAGGATGAATGAGCAAACAAATGTCAACAGATGTCCACAACGTGGCATTGGGAGTCGTGGGAATTGGGTCTTCTGGAGGCCACCGTCCCCACTGGAACCGAGATGCGGGGTAGGAAGTGTGACAGGGACCCGTTCCTGGATGGCAGCATCGACACAGAATGAAGCCAGGACCGGTGCCTAATGACCCAGGACAGAGACATGCAAACCCGAACCCAGGTGGGCAGTGAGCTGTCGCTGCGGGGAGAGGTCATGGGACAGTCTGCGATACAAAAGGGGGTGGCTAATATCAAAACGTAAAAGGGACCAGGACCTCTGAGCGACCCCCAGCTGGCGTTAATAACCAAGTTGGAAACGGACCAGCCAAAGTCTGCACCCAAGGCTTTGACTGGGACCTTTAAGATCATGGTTTATGTCTTAGAAGAATTCATGGTCATTGGGCTGTTCAGAAAACGACTTCTGCCAAAACCGGTGTGGCTCAGTGGATAGAGCGTCCGCCTGCGGACTGAAGGGTGCCGGGTTCGATTCCGGTCAAGGGCATGTACCTTGGTTGCGGGCACATCTTCAGTAGGGGGCGTGCGGGAGGCAGCTGATCAGTGTCTCTCATCGATGTTTCTCACTTTCTATCCCTCTCTCTTCCTCTCTGTAAAAAATCAATAAAATATATTTAAAAAAAAAAGAAAAGAAAAAGAAAACAACCTCTGCACGATCAGCCTAATTTCATCGCAGGAAATCTCCGGGAGATGGGTTCAAATGAGAAGAGAAGAGGAACAGAACACGTACCATATTAGCAGCATCCCTGTCATCTACCCACTAGATGCCAGTAGCATCCCTCCCCAGTTGTGACAATCAAAAACGTCTCCGGATATAGAGGGACAGCAAAATCACCATATTGGTCTTTGCTTCCAAAGAACTAGCCCGGCTAGGAAGCCGGAAGAATGGAGAGCGGCTCTCCTGCCATCCTGTTGCTGCCTCGGGGTCTGCCAGCCCCTCAGCTCCAAGCAGAGAGGAACGCTGAGTCCACAAAATGCCTTCGCCACTGTGGACCTCAGTTTCCCTGGCATTTCCTCCCCCCCGAGAGCCGGAGCCGGTCAAGGAGAGGCAGGCTTACAGCGGGGGTGTTGAATCAATTTGATCCAAGAAGGCCGACCCAGGTCTTTGCTGGCTGAGTTCTTGTATTTCTATGGGCCACTTACCAGTCAGAGGGAGTATTGTTTCTGCAGTGGTTTGGGGGTGAGAAAGCTCCAAGGTGAGGTCCCTCCCTTAAACTGCCCTTTCTCCATTATGCGCTAGCACTTTTTTTAAAAAAATATATTTTATTGATTTTTTACAGAGAGGAAGGGAGAGGGATAGAGAGTTAGAAACATTGATGAGAGAGAGACATTGATCAGTCGCCTCCTGCACACCCCCCACTGGGGATGTGCCCGCCACCAAGGTCCATGCCCTTGACCGGAATCGAACCTGGGACCTTTCGGTCCGCAGGCTGACGCTCTATCCACTGAGCCAAACCTGTTTTGGCTATCACTTTACTTTGATATGACCTGAAACTGTATTATCTGTTTTTCTCCCTTTTTTTTTTTTAAAGCAAATCATATATAAGTTGCATGAAAGGACAGAGGAGGCCAGTGGGTGTCACCCAGGGTGATTTTGCTGTCCCTCTATGTCCGGAGACAGTTTTAATTGTCACAACTGGGGAGGGATGCTACTGGCATCTAGGGGGTAGATGACAGGGATGCTGCTAAACATCCTACAATACACAGGGCAGAACCCACAACAAAGAAGTATTTGTCAAAATATCAGTGTGCCCCGAAACTGGTTTGGCTCAGTGGATAGAGCGTCGGCCTATGGACTGGAAGGTCCCAGGTTCGATTCCGGTCAAGGGCATGTACCTTGGTTGCGGGCACATCCCCAGTAGGGGGCGTGCAGGAGGCAGCTAATCGATTCTCTCATCGGTGTTTCTAGCTCTCTATCCCTCTCTCTTCCTCTCTATGGAAAATCAATAAAATATATATTTTTAAAAATATATCAATGTGCCTAGGTTAGAATCTCTGGTCTCGTCTCTCCTGCTCCTAGTACAATGCCTGGAAACTGGCCGGTGATCAATCAGCCCGTATTAAAAACAAGAATAAATGTCTGAACAAGTCTCCAAACCCACGTTCCACATGCGGAAATACACACTTTGTATTCATTGTGGGCATGGCTACCACACTTTCATATCCTTACAAGTTAAGTAAACATAAATGTTTGCACATTAAGGTGGTGGCGAGGTGCCCCCTCCAATCAGCACATAATGACCGGAGCTGGGGTAGGTGAGGTCATTCTGTGGATAAAGAACCCCCGGCAGTCTACAGCGCCATCTGCGAACACGAGTTCTGGAGTGTCCACCCAGATTCCAGCGCTCATCATTGACCGGCAGTCAATGAGCTGACCGGTGAGCATCAGTTTCTTCCTCTCTGACAGGGGAATGATGAGAGGGCTGGTCACAGGGGTGCTAGGAGGAGGGAAGGAGGTGATTGTTAAAGTAGTTTAGTCAATGCAATGAGTACCGTATTTTCCGGCGTATCAGACGGCTTTTGAACCCAGGAAAATCTTCCAATCAAAAGTCGGGGGTCGTCTTCTACGCCAAGTGTCCTCTTATAGGGCGGTTATATCCCAACTCTCTATTTTAACTGGAAAAGTTGGGGGCCGTCTTATACACCAGGTGTTATAGGGCGGGTATATCCCAAGCTTTGTATTTTAACTGGAAAAGTTGGGGGTCGTCTTATACGCCCATTCTTCTTCTACACGGGAAAATACGGTACTCCAGAGTGAGCCCTCAGTAGATAGAAGCTGTTATTTACAAGACTGACTGCAACTTCACTCAGGGCGCTGGCAGATCTGAAGGAACAACATTAATGATAAGTGTGTGTGTGTGTGTGTGTGTGTGTGTGTGTGTGTGAGTGTATGTGTGTGTGTGTGTGTGTGAGAGTGTCTGTGTGTGTGTCTGTGTGTGTGAGTGTGTGTGTGTGAGTGTATGTGTGTGTGTGTGTGAGTGTATGTGTGTGTGTGTGTGTGTTTGTGTGTCTGTGTGTGTGAGTGTGTGTGTGTGTATGTGTATGTGTGTGTATGTGTGTGTGTGTGAGTGTATGTGTGTGTGTGTGTGAGAGAGTGTATGTGTGTGTGTGTGTGTGTGTGTGGTGGGAAAATCAGCAATGAGAGCACAGAACACCTAGGGTCAGAGGAGGAGTTCATGTTTCTTGCTTTTTAAAAAAATCGGATGCTCTGTATTTTTGTGCTCTGTATCCATGACCTCATCGCGTTCCCAGGGAGGATCCTGAGCTGAAGAGGCTAAGTGCCCCATCAGAGGACAGATGGCGGGAGGATGGCTGCGCTGCCCGGGGCTGCCTGAAATGGGCAATCCCTGCTCTCCCCACAGCAGGGAGCACTGCCAGGCCAATGTGACAGAGGCCAGCCCGAAGGGCGACGCTTCCGAAGCAAGATTCGCCTTCGCCGAGGACAGGCATGCGTGGTGCCTGCTCCCCACTGTTTGAATGATGCCAGCTCAGCTCCCTCAGCCTGATTTAACCTCAAAAAACACCCCCTGGTTCCATGCCCCTTCCTCCATCAGCCTCCAGGTGAGCAGCGGGCATTTAGCCCGTGAGGGCATCCTTATGGCACGTGCACGCTTCAGTATGGAGTTTAATCAGCTGCTCTGTGGTCTGCTAAGTGCATCTCTGTGAATGGACATTGGAGTCTGTGTCGGAGAGAGAACCGTCTATATCCGTAAATAGCAGGAGGTCCAGGCCCGAAACGCCAGCAACCGGGGGACAGCCTGAGGGGTGGGCGAGGGAGGGGCTCAGATCTACTCAAATCGGTGGCCTAACGGTATCTGAGAGTCCCATTGAAGGGCACTTCAATTAATTAATTAATTGATCATACATTTACAGGGAAAGGCTCCCTCTTAGTATGTGGTCTCCTTTGGGGGACTTTCTTTTCCTTCTAAGTTCTGGTGGAAATGTGTTATTTTTTCCCTGTAACTTCCCCCTCCACAGGCAGCAGTTTTAGGCACCCGTGCCTTTACAGTGTGAGGGATCCGGTAAGAGCTACTCATGGGGTCCATGCACCACACCTCATTAAGTCCCCGTTACCAAAGCAAATAGAAGAATATGCCACTGAGAGCCGCAGTGCGTGGGGCGGTGGGTATGCTTAGCGTCTCAGCTCATGGCACAATATTAGGAGGTCATTCTGCTCATTTACCTTCTCTTGGAACAATTTGGGGGGAAGTATCAGCAGCTAAGTGAGCAGGGCACTGTGTCAGGAAGCACGGCGTTTATTGCTTAGAAGCCCCATCTTCTTGCAGGCTGCCCACCAGCCAGCAGGTGCCGGCCACTCCCCTCCTTTCCTGGCTGATTTCCCAAGAAAGGACCTGGAAGTTGGGGTCAATGCAACGTCTCCCACTGAGTGTCCACTGAACATCGGTTTCTCCTACAGCACGTCAAACCATCATCAAGAAAATCACTCAACTCATCCTGGTCAAGAGCCATCATCTTAACTAGCAAAGGCATAGCCTTACGGCACAGACATGACCTTGGGTTCTGTACCTGGATGACTTAAAAGCAGTGTGTGAGGAAGGAGATGGTTTAAAATAAGACAACACACACTTAGAAAGCAATATCGAATCCAGGAGTGCTCCTCAAAGTGTGGCCCAGGGGTCCCTGGGGGTCCCCAAGACTCTTTCAGGATACCCACAACATCAATACTGTCTTCATAACGGTACCGACATGTCTCATGCTCTACTCATCACGCTGTTATTGGCACTAATAGTGAGTAAAACTTTCAGCAGCTTAGTGAGAACTGAGGGAGTTAGGTCAGGCTGTGCTAGTAGTTTTTTTTTACTATATTTCTTAAAAAACATTGGTCTCACATAAGAGTGTCTTTGATGCAACAGTGAAAATGATTAATTATTGATTATCTTCCATCTCAATCCTCAAATAGACATATTTTTACAATTTTGTGTGATGAAATGGGAAATACACATAATTTCTGCTGCACACCAAGGAGTGTGTGTGTGTGTGTGTGTGTAGGCATGTGTGAGTATGTGTAAAGTACTTGTGCAACAGTTTGTGAGCCAGACCAGTTACGTTCCCATGCCACACCACGTCAAGTGAAAGACTGACAGGCAAACCGTGGTTATTCAGGCTTGGGTATTTTACAAATATTTTTTTAAAAAATAAACGAAGTGAGCTGCCACTTCTGGGAAAAGAAATGACAGATTTGGTGCCAATGATAGAATGGGATCTCTCAAGCAAAAACGAGAATTTTGGAAAGCTTGCATTTGCCACCAGGAACATGACAGATTCCCAGGACCTAAAAGACTCTTCTAATGAGAGTGATGGTGATATTAACGAAAGTGACTTTTTTTTTTTTGCTATTTTAAAGTGAAATGTGTCAATACTTGGAAGATCTGCACAACTCAGCAAATCAATATTTTCCAAATAACCAATGTGTGATGTAAAATCATACAAAGGTAAAAATTCTATACTAAGTATGAGGCAGACATGGATTTTTATGGTCATGGACTTTGCAAAAGTCACTAATATGGCTCAGATTCTACACTGCAACTCACCTTTAAGAAACAATCACTGTTGAGTTTATGTCTCATATCAAAGAATACCCACAATTATCTGAAAAAACGAAGAAAACACTCCTGTCTTTTCCAACTACATTATCTGTGTGTCTTGTCTTTCTAAATACACTTCAACCAAAACAACATACTGCAATAGATTAAATGCAGAAACTGATGTGAGAATTCAACTGTCCTTTATTCAGGCAGACATGCAAAAGATCTGCAAAAACATCGCTACTTTTCTTACTATTGAAAATTAGTTATTTTCAATAAAAAATCTACTGTTTATGTTAACATGCAAATAGTTTATTTTGGATTTAATTTATAAATAAAACATTTAAGGTTTCTTAGTTTTAATTTCTAATTTAAACAATATTAGATGTTACCCATACAACCAAAGGCTCTCTGGAGTTCTCATTAATTTTGAAGAGCGTAAAGAGACTGAGACTCAAAAGGTTAAGGTGAGTTTGTGTACAGAAGTGAATCGGGCAGGGGGAGTAAGTACTGTACAGAAAGGGCGATCAGAACACAACCACAAAGAATGAAAGATGAAAATCTCTGCAAGTTATGTTGTCCAAATCTCAACCTCAAATCCAAAACATGGTTTAAAATACAGTAAATAGACAGGCATGCTCTGTTCTCTATCTTTTCCTTTGGCTGGGATTGAGGTAAGCACCTCCATTTCCCCAAGTAATACTAGTAACTACGCTCTATTAGATATCTACCATGGGCTGCACAATCTACTAGGGATTTTGCACGTTATCTGATTAATTAAATTGGTATCATTCCTATTTAATCCCACAAAAACCTATTTTAATGATGCCCAAATATTTGGTTGGATTTAAAAGAAAGGCGGGCTCCTCCTCCCCTCCCCCCATTTATTCTCTTCTTTCTTTAAGCTGGAAACTGTGTACCACTCTACAGTCCTTGAGGCTGGGCATCTTTGGGGGTAGACCAGGGGTCGGCAAACTCATTAGTCAACAGAGCTGTAGTTGCCGACCATGGGGTAGACCAACTCTTTTATCAACAAAGGCACAGGGATGGGTGGGCAGACAAGCAAGCAGAAATGTGGTGTGTGTGAGAGTACATGTGTGTCTACAGAACATATTACATTTAGCAATTATGGGAGCCCATTATGTATCTGACCATTAGTAGTGTGTGTATTCTTTTTTTTTCTGTTACCAGCTCTCTCTGTCCCATCTCCACCTGCCCCTTCACTATTTCTGTCTGCAACTTTTGCACTTCATCAGATGGCATTTGTTACGCCTTGTAACGTGCCTCGTCCGATGTTTCCTTTCTACATTAGTGCTATATACCTGTCTTCATTTTGAATTACATTGAACATTTATTCAAGTAATGCCATTCAGGTTTCTTTTTGAAGTTTCCTATTGGTTTGTATTTTCCTTGATTTGGGCATTACAACATCACAGCTTGTACACTGGTTACCAGAAACACCCTGCATTTCAACTATTTAGAGTTTAAATAGGAATTTCTGACCAGAGCGCACACGACATTATATTCTGGCTTAAACTTCTGAGTCTGCCTCATTTGTAAAACATGGCACCATGTCTACATGTTTAGTCTGTGGAGTGAGATGGTCTACATTTCAATGTAGGTTACTTATTGCTGACATGCAGAAATCCCTGTCCTATGTCTCGGTTTTGTCAGTTGTAAATGGAGATAATAATGGCACCAGAAGGAAGAAAAACGAACGAGTTTCTGGTATATAATATCACAAAGGATAAATATTGACTCTTAATTATTTTTATTGATTAATTGATTGATTGACAATTGCAGGTCGGACTGTCCTACAGGAAAAAGAACACCTCATTTCATTGATTACAATGAAAGGAAGCATTCCTGGGCTTTTAAATGGTGACTTGAAAACAACAGAAAATCTTCCATGAATTAAATTGGAGATTTCTGCATAAAAAATTTGGGGAAGGCCGAAATTCCCTGGCCAAATATTTTGCTTTGAAAGCTCATGGATGGACAATGAGGTCAGCTACGGTTGGCATCTTCCACAGGAACAACATTTACTCGCAAAATGCTGAATGGCTTTTGAAACAGATGAGAAATCACACTGACAGAAAGATTCTCTCTGACAGGACACAGAGTTCCAGCTGGGTTCTGGCATTTTCTGCAGAGGACTCTTTCCAGCATCACACCGGGGGACTGTGGCGCCAGGCGCCGTGCCCAGCGCTGGGCAGGAACCTATCACGCAGCAAGCAGCCCGGAGGCAGAAAGAGCCGAGGTGCAGGAGGGGCTGCTGGCTGGCTTTCTCATCGAACCTCCCCTAAATGCGCATCAACAAAGGGAAGGCCAGCTTCTTGGACCCGTAAGGAAGGTGAACCCCAAATACCCCACATGGACATACCACTTACATCGGTGCCACCACATGAGCAGAAAGAAAAAGCACGATGCCAAGTAACCTACTTCTGATGCCCAGGGACTTATAATCCTTTGTGGGAAGTTACAGACATTCTACTTTCTTGCATCAAAAGCCTGTTAGACCGAAAACGTTCTGAGACACGCAAGATGATGCTAATTAATTCATTAGAATGGTGCAAAATGGTACAATGCTACAATTCTGCAAACCGGAGGATGAATACATCCACGTGAAGGCGATTAAAGTCACATAACGCGATGGTCCTAGAGCAGCGGTTCTCAACCTGTGGGTCGCGACCCCTTTGGGGGGGTCCATCGACCCCATCACAGGGGTCACCTAAGACCATCCAAAAACACAGATATTTACATTATGATTCACAACAGCAGCAAAATTACTGTTAGGAAGTAGCAACAGAAATAATTTTATGGTTGGGGGTCACCACAACATGAGGAACTGTGTTAAAGGGTCCCGGCATTAGGAAGGTTGAGAACCACTGTCCTAGAGGATGGATTTCACGCTGAAATGAAACATATGGTCAAATAAAACACGCACGGCGGTGCAGCTCCCAACAGGAGTCTCGCTGACGCGATGCGGCGCTGATGTCATAGGAAGTCCCCCCTGTGAGCTCCTCCAGGCACAGTCACGCTTGGGTGACGGACGAGTGTGGACATGGGGATCTTTGGGACAAAGCCCGGGTTCGAGGCGTAAACCGGCTCCTGGTAGCACAGCCGACTGGTGGCCAACTGTCAAACGTCAACTCCTGTGACCCTCACCGAAATGTGTGTTGCTGATTTTCAGCCTGATGCATCAGAACAGTGGTTCTCAACCTTCCTAATGCCGTGACCCTTTCATACAGTTCCTCATGTTGTAGTGACCCCAACCATAAAATTATTTTCGTTGCTACTTCATGACTGTCATTTTGCTACTGTTAATGAATCATAATGTAAATATCTGTGTTTTCCCATGGTCTTAGGCGACCCTGCGAGTGGTTGAGAACCACAGGTTGAGAACCACTGCATCAGAAGAACTGGGCCAGTTGGTTATTTGGATGGCAGCTTTGTTGCCTTTAACATAACTGGTCACTCTCTGCTTCTTAAACATTATTATTATTATTATTATTATTATTATTATTATTATTATGATTTGCTTTGTGTTCTGCAACATCATTTCTTGACGGTTAAACAGAGGGGCTGCCTAGTCAGCTGACCTCTTTCAAAAGCCAGCTTCAGTACGAACTTGAAGTAAGCAAAGGAAACTTTTGAATCTCAGCTTCTTCAGTTGGGAAAAGAGGGTTAATAAGATCTCCCAAGTTACGTGAAGGTGGAATAAAATGGTGATAATAAAGTAACTCGGAACCCTGATACAGGGCTCTCTGTGAGTCGGTTACTCCTGATTGTGGGGCATTAAGCCTTGAGCCTGTACACCGTGCCATACGGTTGGTACTTTTATTCTCACCACACAGCTGACTTTCTGCATTATCTGTGTCTTCAGGCTCTTGGAAGCTTTCTATTTACCACAAATGACATTGTTATCCGGGGAATATGCAATTTTAAAATGCCAGGAGGTTACTGGAAATTCTCTTACAGGCAGTTCTTTGAAAAGGCATCAAGCAAGGTTTATCTGGATCAATGAAAAAAAAAAATCTCAAAGAACATCATGCAATTTGATCGTGGTCTGTGTAGAGCAGTGGTTCTCAACCTTCCTAAGGCCGCGACCCTTGCATACAGTTCCTCATGTGGTGGTGACCCCCAACCATGAAATGTTGCTACTGTGATGCATCGTGATGTAAATATCTGCATTTTCCGATGGTCTTAGGCGAACCCTGTGAAAGGGTCGTTCGACCCCCAAAGGGGTCGCGATCCACAGGTTGAGAACCGCTGCTGTAGAGGCCAACAGACATGAGTCTTTCTCCCATAAGTGGACACTTACTGGATGGCCAGCTTTCTTTATAAAATGGGGTGTTCTGTCTACAACTCTTGATGGCAAAGAGGGTAACAAGAAATCCCCGTGTCACCAGAGGGTGTGACTCCCTTACCAAAACACTTAAAAACATTTCAATAGAATTCATCCGGCACAGGGCTGTTTTACATCTTTTAACTTTCTGTTTTATTAAAAACAAGACAATGGTTATCAGAGAAGAATGCTACATTCCCTTCGCTAGAGCCAGAAAATGACCTCAAGAAACTCCTATTTGATCCCTGTAGAAAGCTTGATTATTCTTAAAGGCTAGGATTTATATTCTTAGAAAGAAGACATGGCCAGACAGAAGATGTAGAAACCCCCCAAGGTAACTAATGCTAGAAGAAAGGCTGGCGTGATCGGAAAGCCTCTGGTCATGAAGAAACAGGATGGAGCACGGTAAGGAGGATCTTTCCTAATCCTTCCTGGGCTGAGCACACATTCGAGAGAGAGGCTGGGCTGTGGGGGGAATTCCCACTCAGCACAGCGGCTCTGGGACGGGCCAGGCGCTGCCTCCTTCATCCACAGACACAGGAAGCCGAGGGGTGTGGGGGCATTGGGTTCTAGGGGTGCAAAGGGCAGAGAACATGGCGCAGGGCGTTCTACAGACCACTGTGCAAAGCCTCAGAGTCACTGATCTGCAGCGATCGAAGAGACCTCTTCTGATACCGTGTCCCTCCACGACCTCCATGATGTATTGGTATCTATGTACCTAAACCTAATGCAGTGGTTCTCAACATTCCTAAGGCTGCGACCCTTTAAGACAGCTCCTCATGGGGTGGTGACCCCCAATCATAAAATTATTTCCGTTGCTACTTCATCGCTGTCATTTTGCTACTGTTATGAACTGTCATGTAAATATCTGATAGGCAGGATGTATTTTCATTGTTACAAATTGAACATCATTAAAGCATAGGGATGAATCACAAAAACAATATGTAATTATATATTGTGAAATATTTATTTCTCATTACAAATAAATGAAATTTTGTCTTGAGTCATGGTGTAGCATGGGCAACAGTCTTCATATAACAACAGTAAACTACATGGCTACACTTTGCTACACTGAGGAGCGGTGTGTTGGTTCCTAAGACCATGGGAAATAGGTGTTTTCCAATAGTCTTAGGCGACCCCTGTGAAAGGGTCGTTCGACCCTCAAAGGGGTTGCGACCCACAGGTTGAGAACCGCTGCCCTAATGTCTCAAGTAGATATGTGGCCACTCATGAGCACAGGCAGCAGGGCAGAAAGATGCTCTGGAAGGCCTGAGGGGCCTGGAAGGAGGGGTGCAGAGGGCTGAGGGGCGCCCTGGGCTGCAGGGGGCAGTGGGGTCTCAGCAGCGGGATACGGGGGAGAAAGCGCAGCTGGCACAGGCACCCGTGGGAGGATTTCTGCTTCCCCAGCTGCCATGTGCTCTCACATAGACATTCTTGGTCTCGGGGGAATTCGCTAGTTGGCTTTGACTAATGGAGTGAAAATAAACTTCAAGTCAGTTAAACCGTCAGCTTTCTTGATGTGGCGTTTTGAATGAGCTGCTAGGTTTCGGGAATGTCAGGCCCATCTGTGCTTCTAGACTTCTGTTCAGCAGGATATAAGGGGCTGTCTTTGTTCTAGTCACGATGGACTTGTTTTGTGCTCTCATTCCTACCTGGCTTCCCTAGGGACCTGGTGGGAGACCGGAGTCCAGCTAGAAATGTGACTTCAGGACAAAGTGAGTCCTTTGCTTTGACACCAGGAGCACGAATCTTTGACCACCTGGTTTACCAGCTACAGATAAATGTTCCCCTACCTATGGTCAGACATCCTATATAATAAAAGGGCAATATGCAAAGAGACCGAATGTCAGATCCAAACAACCAATCCAAGTGTCATATGCTCATGATAGGCTAAGGCTGCTCAACTGCTTGCTATGACATGCGCTGACCACCAGGGGCAGATGCTCCAAATGGGAGATTAGCTTGCTACTGGGGTCTGGCTGATAGGGACTGAGTGAGATGGGCAGGACACGCCCTGGACCCCTCCTGCAATCCCTCCCTGGCCTGATCACACACTGGGAGTGTCCCTCAGCCTGACCTGCACCCTCTCACAACCAGGGGCCCCCTCTGGGGATGTTGGAGAGCCGGTTTCAGCCCGATCCTGCAGGCCACTCCCCTTGGGAGGGCATCGGATGCCGGGCTCATGGCTGGTGAGCGCTGCTGTGGCAGTGAGAGCCTCTCCTGATGGGACTGATTGGGTGCGAGTCTGCGGCAGGCACAGTGGGGCCAGGATGAGCAGGAGTGGCAGGTAGGAGCTGCAGGCGGCATTGGACTGCGGGTTTTGGCCCCATCCCTGCAGGCCCCCAGAGGGACTCCATCCGTGCACGAATTGGTGCACCGGGCCTCTAGTCTTCAATCAACAAGTCACATCTCAGTATAAATCCTCATCAGCTATGCCCACATGCAAGACCCACAGGCTGTAGCCACACAGCTTATGGAAAAGAGTGCCAGGCTGAGCAGACACCAGAGTCGTAAGAAAATGCAGCCGCGTTACAACCTCCTCATCACGGAGGTCTCCTTCCCTGCCTTGGGTGGAAGTTGCGCTGAGCCACCCTGCTTTTCTCCTCGGAAGATCTTGGGGATCCCTCCCTGCAGGAAACGCTCTGCTGGCTGCTGGCAAGCTGTTGAGTCTTTCTCTTCCGCCGCCTCCATTTAAGCCAACCAGTTTGTAATGTCCAAAGATTTCATCCCTTCTTAAACATTCTGCTCTCTTTTTCAACTAAAGGGCACCTTATGAAGGTTCCTAAAACCCCCGCAGTCGGTCCTTTTGTATATACAGTGGTACCTCGAGATACGAGTGCCCTAACATACGAGATTTTCGAGATAAGAGCTCTCCTAACTCGTTTATTAAAAAATAATGTTAAAGTCTAAATTTAAATATTAATTAATCAGTTGTGTTATCAGACCATCATTAATTAAGGGGTATCTGCAATATCAAAAATGCAAAAATAGGCATCAAACATAGTAAGTACTTTCTATTAGAAATGTTCTCATGTCAATACGTTTGCTGTTCTCAGCATAAGATTTTTAGTCACTATTAACTACTTGATTTTCATATCTTAACACATCAATGTATCTGTGACTGGCAAAAGTAAAATGAAAATTATCTCCCCATTGTAACATTCAACAAAAATCTTCTAATAGAACCAATCAAGGACTGATAAGCCCCCTTTTTTTCCTTTGCTATCTTGAGTTAATTATGGTTCCATGTCCTTATTTATTTATTTATTTTTATTAATTCTCATCTGAGAATATTTTTCCATTTATCCAGTTTAGAGAGAGTGGAAGAGAGAAGAGAAGACAGAAAGAAACATCAACGTGAAAGAAACACATCGACTGGTTGCCTCCTCCATGCGCCCCAACCAGGGCCTGGGCAGGGAGGAGCCTGCAACCCAGGTACATGCCCTTGACCAGAATCGAACCTGGGACCCTTTGGTTTGCAGGCTGATGCTCTATCCACCGAGCCAAACCGGGTAGGGCCTATGTGTTTATTTAAAGGGGACACAGACTTTGGTGAGAAAACTTTCCCCTGGCCCTCTGAGTCCCTCCCATTAACATTCAGTCCAAGGCTCTCTCTCCAGCTCAGCCAAAGCTCTGTCGTGTTTTCTCCACTTAAGAACTTGAGTGGAAAATAGGAGCGTTTTCCTGTTAGAAAAGTGCTGTGTCTGCGTGAAGTTAAAATAGCTCCCGAGGATGATTTTCAACGCCTTTGGGAGAAGGGTGGCTTTAAAAAGGCAACTTTCAGAAAACAACACTGATGCTTCCTTCGGTCACGTGGCTGCATTTCTCGCTCTACACAATGCCTCTCTCTCAGCATGTGCTTCATTCCTTGCACCGTTAGCTTACTCTCAGCCTCTTTGCGTGGCCCATACAGCATACTGCTTCCACATAACAGGTGCTCCGAAATATGTGTTGAATAAATGAATGCCTGGGTTCATGGAAGGTATAAACACCGAGCCTTAGTATGTTCCCCTACCTGCCCTCACTGGCTCTAGACTGCGATGTCCTCCTAATACAGTGGTTCTCAACCTTCCTAAGGCCGCGACCCTTGCACACAGTTCCTCATGTGGTGGTGACCCCCAACCATGAAATGTTGCTACTGTGATGCATCGTGATGTAAATATCTGCATTTTCCGATGGTCTTAGGCGACCCCTGTGAAAGGGTCATTCGACCCCCAAAGGGGTCGCGACCCACAGGTTGAGAACCGCTGTCCTAAATATAAAAAAGCTCCTAGGACTAGTTAGTGAGAATGAGATGGAGAAGCCGGGGATCCAGAGAGATAAAGGCCTTTGTGCAAACCAGAACAAAAAGTTGTGGTTGTATAAATTCCCCGAGAAAAGAGCCTGCCGTCCGCCAGGAAATGCTCTAAAAATCCGAGTCGAAGGACCATCCAGCAGGAATGGAGTCCCTTGGTCGCTGTTTGCTGCGGCTTCTGCAGAACCAAAGCGGAAGTCCTGCCAGGTCTGTCCGTCTGGTCTCACTTGAGGCTCGGATTCTATTTCCTGAATCAGACGGTGGTTCCCTGGCGGGGGGAGACGGGGGGAAGCTGCCTCTTCCGGTCGCTGGCCTCACCCTGGCAGGGCGATCACCTGGCAGCTCCAGGGCATTCTGTGCACGGTGCTCCCTGGAGCGCTGGCCCCTGGCGGTCCTGTCTTGAGCCTGAATGTCTGGCCACGGTTTTTGTCCCAGGGTCATTTTAAAAAATATATATTTTATTGCTTTTTTTTACAGAGAGGAAGGGAGAGTTAGAAACATTGATGAGAGAGAAACATCAATCAGCTGCCTACTGCACACTCTCCATTGGGGATGTACCCACAACCAAGGTACATGCCCTTGACTGGAATAGAACCTGGGACCCTTGAGTCTGCAGGCCAATGCTCTATCCACTGAGCCACACCGGTTAGGGCCCCGTGGTCATTTTTTAAAAAGAAAAATCTTCCTATTTTTAAGAGAGTCTGATGTTACCTGTATCATAATGTCCAAGTGGCATTTTGGATTAAGCCAGTATGGCTTTCTGACAACAGTTCAAGTTGTGTTTTTTTTTTTGATGGTACAACACACTTGTTGAAAACATTTCTGCAGGCCTGTTTGATTTCTTCACAAAGAATGCAGTGACAGTTCTTTCTGAAAACGTTTTCTTCTGAATGCATATTGTAATACATAATGGTCTTTAAGAAACTTTCAGCTCGGCCAGCATGGCTCAGTGGTTGAATGTTGACCTATGAACCAGGAGGTCACGGTTTGATTCCTGGTCAGGGCACATGACCGGGTTGTGGGCTCGATCCCCAGCGTGGGGCATGCAGGAGGCAGCCAATCAATGATTCTCTCTCATCATTGAAGTTTCTATTTCTCTATCCCTCTCCTGGATGGATCCTCGAGGTTTTCTCCATCAATGCTATTATCACTGCGACTGACTTAGTGGATTAGGTGCTAATGATTCGTGGCGGGGGACTGGTAGTGTGTTGCCTCTGCCTTCTTCCTGGCTTGGTGTTCCTGCCCTCTAGCATTTCCTCAGACTGTGGAGACAGTGATTTCTCAAACATTAAGATTGATTATGCCATTGCCCGATCACAATGTTAGAGTGGTTTCTCATTGCCTCAGTATATATTTGAACCTCTTTTAGTTTTAAAGACCTTTTTGTTTACCTAAATTTGAAAGTGTGTTTTAATATTGGTTTATAATATATGTTACTAGAATCTGGGCAAGTCTGTGCAAGAATTAATAATCATGTGTACACACGTATACACATCCATATTTTTAATTTATTTTTTAATATATATTTTTAAGGTTGACAGGACCTTTTATGATATTTCTTCCTATTTGTCCAGTCTTATTGTGTACCACTTATTACAACCTATTTTATGTTTTAGTAATACTAAACCATTTGTTACTTAAAAATATATTTAGCCGAGACCGGTTTGGCTCAGTGGATAGAGCGTCGGCCTGCGGACTGAAAGGTCCCAGGTTCGATTCCAGTTGGGGGCATGTACCTTGGTTGCAGGCACATCTCCAGTGTGGGGCGTACAGGAAGCGGCTGATCGATGTCTCTCTCTCATTGATGTTTCTGACTTTCTATCCCTCTCCCTTCCTCTCTGTAAAAAATCAATGAAATATATTAAAAAATATATATATATATTTACATTCCAGTAATTATCAAATGATGTTTACTCCTTCCAGAATATTATTTTGCATTCATTTTATGCACACCTCCCCCAAACATGCCTATCAAACTTAGAGTTCCTTTTCAAGTTTCTGCTCATTTATCTTTCCCTCTATTACTCCTTTCTCTACTCTGCCTTTTGGGGCTTATGTTGTGGCATCTACATGATATAATGAAGATTTACTTATTTATATGTCTTTCCCCTCCACTGTGAGCTCCCTGAAGACAAAGATTGTATCCATGGAACTCATACAATAATTGGCACATAGACGTGAGTGAATGAAAAAAAGAAATTAAAAAAATACAGATTATCTCCATTATCAATGGTCACTCATTTAAAAAAAAAAGTGAATGAAATGATTTTATAAAAGTGAAAAATGCTAAATCATGATTTCAAGTAAATTTTCTAAATTCCTCACCATGACTTTGATAGAATGCTCTCTCTTTATCCATAGCACAACGCTCTTAAAACATCAATGATCATTTCCTAACAATGAAAATATTGGTCTAAACCCCCCAAAGTGAGACAGACTGAAAGGACTAACCAAAAGTGATGGAAAAACTGAGGGTCACAGAGTATGCCCGTCTGCTCCAGCCTGTGAAGGACCTTTTCCAGCGGCCTGCTTTAGTATCGTGCTCTGACACTAAAACAATGATTGATCGTCACCACTGACTTCAAATGCTTTACTAACCGATTTTTAATTCTTCCGTCCCGAGTTCTTCCTCATCATAAATGATCTCATGATATTGTGGTCAATAATCCAAAGCAAGATGAACTCCATAAAAGAAAGTAGCTTAGGCTGGCAAATCATCACTCTAAGGGCCAAAGAATGACTGTCATAAAAATTTAAAAAGCCCCGAGATGGAACAGAACAGGACTGGACTGGGTTTTACTCTTGGCCCTTGTGTTCTTGGACAAATTAATCTCTCCAGGCTGTGCTCTCCTCTCCCATCAAACAAACATAAAACCAGATGGATCTAATCGGTGGGTGGTGTCCAGGCCTGCTGCCGGCTCTGAAATGTGGTGATTCAGTGCTCTGGGCCCCGTAAAACATTAGAAAATCATATGATCGAAGAGGGGGGGGGCTGTGCAGAGGGGTCAGTTCTCATAAAACGATGCAGACTAGTGTTTCAAAGTCCTAAGACTCCAGCATGCAGGCTGACTCATTCTAATCGATTCATGTGCTGAGAACTCTCCTCCAAGTCATAATTCATTTTCATAGGTACAATATCTTCATGTAGACGAATACATCTAGGGCTTCATAATTAGAAGGTAAGAGCGAGATGCAAGGTGGGGAAATGTTTACAGGTAAGCTGAGCACGACTGAAAATGTCAACGTGTGATATTTGCTGATGAGTGTAAACGCTGTGACATTAATGACAACGGCCTGTGTTTCTGGCTCCCCACCCAGCTAGTCACAGCCTGGTCAGAGGAGACTCTTCCTTTCCTCTCATGTCTGCAGGGAGGAGGTGCCATGCACTGTGCTCCGGGTCTGCAGTGTCCCATAACTATATTATACACGCTATGCCCTTCAAGAATATGATTTTCCATGTTTTTTTCTTGCTAAAAGAATGACACAGGTTCTAGAGCAGCGGTTCTCAACCTGTGGGTCGCGACCCCTTTGGGGGTCGAAGGATCCTTTCACAGGGGTCGCCTAAGACTATTGGAAAACACCTATTTCCCATGCTCTTAGGAACCAACACATCGCTCCTCTGTGTAACAAAGTGTAGCCATGTAGTTTGCTGTTGTCCTATGGAGACTGTTACCCATGCTACACCATGATTCAAGACAAAATTTCATTTATTTGTAATTAGAAATAAATACAGTGGTACCTCGAGATACGAGTGCCCTAACATACGAGATTTTTGAGATACGAGCCGTCGAGCGAGCGATTTTTGCTTTGAAATACGAGCAACATTTGAGATAGGAGTAATCGCGCAGATCAGCCGGCTGCACACGACCCACCAGTTTACCGCAACTCGAGGGTCTCATAGTTTCCCACGCCTCAAGGTCACGGAACAAATTAAACTCGTATCTCGAGGTACCACTGTATTTCACAATATATAATTACATACTGTTTTTGTGATTAATCCCTATGCTTTAATTATGTTCAATTTGTAACAATGAAAATACATCCTGCAAATCACATATTTACATTACAGTTCATAACAGTAGCAAAATGACAGTGATGAAGTAAGTAGCAACGGAAATAATGTTATGGTTGGGGGTCACCACCACATGAGGAGCTGTCTTAAAGGGTCACGGCATTAGGGAGGTTGAGAACCACTGTTCTAGAGAAAGATACAGGCACCCATGAATCGAGATTTATAGACATCCATGCCCGAGACTGAAGGAAACTTCCGGGAACTTCACATCACCTTCTACCCGCTAAATTTTAGAGGTGAGACAACGGGTCTGTAAGTTGGAAAGGATTTAGCCTCGAGCAGAATGGTCCTATTTCCTTAGTGTACATGAGATGCACGCTAGGAGTGAAATGTTTCTGAGCAAATAAAACCACACCAGTTCCTGCCAAGAATTGTTAAGATGGAAAAGAAGGAATTTTAATCGATGGAGATTTATTGTTACGAATGTTATGTTTTTGAAGCATGTTTTATACATGCTTTGTAGAAAATTTGTACAATACAGGAGATTACCAAAAAGGAAATAATCTCCTCTATTTCAAGATTTAGAGATATCTGCAATTAATGTTTTCTTCTAGGGTTTTTCTATTAATATATCTACAAAATCATGGTTAACTGCTCAATTTTTTGTCCTCATTGGTATTGTTATAACAGTTCAGCATTTCCCCAAATCATTAATACTTTTCATACACATCATTCTACTATGTGCAATATGCTGAGCTCATAAATTCTTAACAAGGATTATCTCATGGAACCCATTCATCAATCATTTAACAGATGAGAATAAATGTCAAAGAAGTTAAACCAACATCACACAGTTTGCAATGGAGATATTTGATTTAGCTCATGAAAGAAATGTATAACAAGCTTAAATGCCTATAAGACCACGTCATATTTTATTGAATACTAGTGGCCCGGTGCCCTTTCTCTATAATAACAATGTCAACAAAAACAACCAAATTCATGATCGACAATGACAGATCTAAACATGAGTGCAATTGGTGCCAGCGAGAGCTTTATATGTGTCATGCATGCACGAGTCAACGTTTATTTTTAAATTGCCAGTGTGTCTCATATGTGCCGCCTGTCAGTCAGTCGGATGGTCAGATGTATGTACGATCAGTCACTGAGCCTTTTATATATATAGATAGATATTTAATAGAGTTTTCTTAACTACTCCTCCTTTGAAAGTGCGTTATAATTCATGTCATCCATTCCATTGGACCTATCCATTTTTTAAATGTAATGAAAGCAGCCTATCCATGCCACTGGCACCACAGAGACTACTGAGCGTGCTCCATGCCTCAGACCAGCTCTGTGTGATCATCTCAACAGTGAAGAAATGCTGGGCCATGCTCTCCTTTTTCTCTCAACACATTGTTTCAGAGAATCTATGAGGCACATCTGAGGAGTATCAGCAAGAGCCCTGGATTAAAAATCAGGAGACCTGGGTTTGAGACTGACCATTAGGCTGATGTTTTCCTGGTGTTTGACAGCTACTTCATCATCCCAGCCTCAGTCTCCTGGATGTCAGACTTCCACGAGGAAACACCAGCCCCTAGGAGTGATGGTTAGTCTAACTCAGTGGTCGGCAAATCGTGGCTCGCGAGCCACATGCGGCTCTTTGGCCCCTTGAGTGTGGCTCTTCCACAAAATACCACGTGCGGGCGGGCACCATACAGTGCGATTGAAGGAGTACCCTAATTAAGTTAATAACAATGTACCCACCTATATAGTTTAAGGTTTAAAAATCTGGCTCTCAAAAGAAATTTCAGCTCTGGCTGGCTTGGCTCAGTGGATAGAGTGTCAGCCTGCGGACTGAAGGGTCCTGGGTTCGATTCTGGACAAGGGCATATGCCTGGGTTGTGGGCTTGATCCCCGGTGGGGGGCGTGCAAGAGGCAGCCAATCAATGATTCTCTCTCATCATTGATGTTTCTATCTCTCTCTCCTCCTTCCTCTCTGAAATCAATAAAGAAATACATTTAAAAAAAAAAGAAATTTCAATCGTTGTACTGTTGATATTTGGCTCTGGGGACTGATGAGTTTGCCGATCACTGGCCTAACTCATCTACTTCTCCTAAGACAGCCTCCCAGGCAAGCGCTTCTCTAGCGGACAGAAACCTCCTCACAGACTTGGCCAATAGCCTCGCTGCTAGAATAGGACAAAGCAATGACGTAAACATGTTGTAATCAAGCGTGACCTTCCTGCTAAACTATTCTGTCAAGAGTCCTCGGACACAAACTCCAAGAAAGTTAAAACTTGCTCAGAATGAAAGTCAATAAAGCAAATGTGACCTGATTGATAGCAATGAGTATAGACTCTGAGCAAAAATGGAGTGTGGACAAAAGAACAGCATCAAGTTCCCTGGGGAAAACCAATTTCAAATGCACCTGGGGAATGTTACTGTTTTCTGAGCAGTCTCTTTTAAAAAACATATTTTAATTGATATCATAGAGGAAAGGAGAGGGAGAGAGAGAAACATCACTGATGAGAATCACTGATCAGCTGCCTCTTGCATGCCCCCTCGTGGGGATCGAGCCCAGAACCCAGGCATGTGGCTTGACACAGTCAACCACTGAGCCACACTGGCTGGGCTCGAAGCAGTCTTGTTAGTTATACCTCATGGCTTAAGACTCACTTCTTATATTCAATATTAAAAACATACAAGAGCCTTAGCTGGTTTGGCTCAGTAGATAGAGTGTCAGCCCGTGGACTGATGCGTCTCAGGTTCAGTTCTGGCCAAGGGCACATGCCTGGGGTTGCCAGCTCGATTCCCAGTAGGGGGCGTGCAGAAGGTAGCCAATCAAGGATTCTCTTTCATCATTGATGTTTCTCTCTCTCCTCTCTGAAATCAATAAAATATATCTTAAAAAAATAAAAACATACGAGATAGTGAAAAGTACTGTTAATTCAACCAATACTATGGTCTGCTCCATGATGCAAAACCGTGGACCACTAGGTCAGATGCCACCATTGCGGGAAGCATGAATTACCCTAATAATACAGACAAGTGTTTTCATGAAAAAGGAAGTAAATTGGGCTTTGCCCCAGGATTATTAAAGACAGATTTTCCAGAAAATAATTATATCGAGCATTGGAAATTAATCATTACTACCAGTGGGCATTCAATTTAGCTCTAAGAATCTAGGCAGTCAAAACAAAAAAAGGAAATTGATAGATCACATAGTTTTCCAGATAAAATACAGTTTATCTTAGAGATAAACTTTTCCTGCCACCAATTCCTCTGATAATTATGTGGCACAGCTCCTCATTCTGAAGATAACGAGTAACCTTTAGCACGATGTTACTGCACTTATTCAAAGTCACTCTTTATCTTCCCAAAGTGTGAGGCATTCTGGTAAATTTCAGCAGCACTCGAGGGCACAGAATTCAGCCTTTACTCAGTGATGATGCTGTGTGTATACGGAGGGGGAGGGAAGAGTTAGACGTGAGCTCTAGGCACGAGATCCAGTTCACGTGGCACTCACAGACGACGTCTGGCACATTCTCAGCACAGCGATTCCAGGTTCAGTCTTTGACAGCGGCTGGAAGTGCCAATATTCTGCGAGGCTGCCTGGAGAGCGATCTATGCGCTTCAATAGCAGCAAAAAGGCAGCAGAGGTTCATCCTTGAAAACGGTAAGAAGCCTGACACAGGTGGCCGCTCTCATCCACAAACAAGTGGGTACACTTTTCTCAAGAACAGAAAACAAACTTCTGAACTGCTCTTGTCGTTTTATAAACTCCTGACAGCCTGAGGAAAAATTCTGGTCTAGAAAATTTTATGGGCTGCTCTCACTATGACACTTCCCGAATCCCCAAAAGAACCTAAGAAATACCTTTGTCCACTATCTGACTACATCAGTGGAAAGACCTAATGATGAGCCTCTAGGGCAGTGGTTCTCAATCTTCCTAAGGCCGCGGCCCTTTAAGACAGCTCCTCATGGGGTGGTGACCCCCAACCATAAAATTATGTCCGTTGCTATTTCATCACTGTCATTTTGCTACTGTTATTAACTGTAATGTAAATATCTGATAAGCAGGATGTATTTTCGTTGTTACAAATTGAACATAATTAAAGCATAGGGATTAATCACAAAAAACAATATGTAATTATATATTGTGAAATATTTATTTCTAATTACAAATAAATGAAATGTTGTCTTGAATCGTGGTGTAGCATGGGCAACAGTCTTCCTATGACAACAGTAAACTACATGGCTACACTTTGCTACACCGAGGAGCGATGTGTTGGTTCCTAAGACCATGGGAAATAGGTGTTTTCCGATGGTCTTAGGAGACCCTTGTGAAAGGGTTGTTCGACCCCCAAAGGGGTCGCGACCCACATGTTGAGAACCGCTGCTCTAGGGCATTGAATGCTTCGAGCAGAAAGAAGAATCGGGTCTAGTTTAGAATTGTTCAGTTGAATACTAGAGGATGTGCCATTTATTTATTTTTAAAAATATTTTTATTGATTGCAGAGAGAGGAAGGGAGAGGGACAGAGAGTCAGAAACGTCAAAGATGAGAGAGAATCACTGATCAGCTGCCTCCTGAGCACCCCGCACTGGGGATCGAGCCCACAGCCCAGGCATGTGCCCTGACCTGGAATCGATCTGTGAGCCACGCCAGCCGGAGCATTTCATTTTTAGTATTGCCAATGTCAAGTCTTTCTTCCTGGCTGCAATTTATAAAAGACATAGCGACATACGGAAGGCCGCTCTGGATCCTGAGAGCACACTATGTCATCATCATCGGCCCTTCATTTCTGGAGGCTCGGGCACATGGGCCTATTTCCCATTTACCTAAATGCTAACCCAGTTATTTATATCACAACACTTTTTATAGGGTTTCAAATTGAAACGAATCTGTCAAAATAGCATAATGCTTGAGCAGCTTCATCAAGAGTTAGGGATGCTTCCTGGGTTCTCATTCATTGGCCTCATCGTCACTTAAGATTCAAAAAATAGGCAATTAGAGTCTTAGACACCTTTAGAGCAAGCACTGCTCTACCCCCCCAGTTCACCTGTCACTGGTTATCATACAGAGCTACCTGGAAACCCACTTCCTCACCGAGAATCAGAATGGTACCTCCGGGGCCTCTCTGGAATTCTGTCTCCTGACCTGCTAATGCCGGAGAAGGTGGACATGTTGGTCAGTGCGGAAATGTCCAGCAAGGCTCAGAACGGTGAGCACTGATGGGAGATGCCCACAGAGGCTCTGAGAAGAGCCAGGAGGGACCCTGCAGGACGCGGCCTCAGTGGGAGGAGTCCCGATGACCGCACCGGACACTCCGCATCTCGCTCAGTACGTGGCCACGACACTGCAGAAGGGCGGCCACTCTGAGAAGCGATGGGGTGTCCTCTCTTTTTTATAACGGAAGCTTTTCTTCCAATGTTCATTTGGAGCCAGGCTGGAGCTGATGCGGTTTACATCAAATGCACTGTTAAAAATTAGCTTAAAAAAGGTGGGAAGCTCCTTTTCTCAGTGGCCCAAATATTAATTTTCATGGGATCAGGTAAATGTTTAGGATAACAAATTTAAATATTGTGTCATAAAGTCTAGAGCAGCGGTTCTCAACCTGTGGGTGGTGACCCCTTTGGGGGTCGAACGATCCTTTCACAGGGGTCGCCTAAGACCATCAGAAAACACCTATTTTCCATGGTCTTAGGAACCAACACACCGCTCCTCGGTGTAGCAAAGTGTAGCCATGTAGTTTACTGTTGTCCTATGAAGACTGTTACCCATGCTATACCACGATTCAAGACAAAATTTCATTTATTTGTCATTAGAAATAAATATTTCACAATATGTAATTACATATTGTTTTTGTGATTAATCCCTATGCTTTAATTATGTTCAATTTGTAACAATGAAAATACATCCTGCACATCAGATATTTACACTACAGTTCATCACAGTAGCAAAATTACAGTTATGAAGTAGCAATGGAAATAATGTTATGGTTGGGGGTCACCACCCCCATGAGGAGCTGTATTAAAGGGTTGCGGCCTTAGGAAGGTTGAGAACCACTGGTCCAGATAGTCTTATAGCTTATAAGCAGACGATTGCAGTATCATCTCTCTTCTCTCTCTCTTCCCTGCCTCTATTCTTATCTTCTTTAAAATCACCGTCCAGAGTGGTCAATTGTCCTAAAACACATTTCTGGCAATTCTTAGCACCTACACCTGCTTCTCCAGCCAGGGAAGTTTGTAATCCAAGGACACACCAACGGACGCCTTATGATGTTGGGAGAATGAGAAGCTATTGGTTTGACATGGTGTTACCTTTTAGAAAACGTAGAAAAAAATTATTATGGGGTCAAATGTCAATACATTATAATTTCATCAACACGGCAGGCCATTTTGAACTCTGGCTCTAAATTTTCATGTGGGGATGCATTTATTCTTTTCCAGCTCTGCTTCCTTTGGGGCAGGGGCTTGGGTTTTAGCAGCACTAAGGACTCCGAGGAAGAGAGAACCAACCACTCAGAATCACATCAGGAGCCTTCCCCGTCTGGGTACCCATTTACCTCTCCAAACTCACCGCCTGGCACTCTCGCCTCAAACTGGAAACATCCAACTGGTGTTCATGCTTCCGACACACGCCACCCAGCTTCCTACCTGTGCTCATCCTAGTCCTTCAAGCCCGACTGTCTCCCCGTTTGTCTTTTTCTAGGTAACCCCACTTATCTATCACAACCTGACACCGCTGTCACCTCCTTTGGGGCATCTCCGGGCACTTAGATATTCGATGACATCATATATTATGACTAAACTGTCGCCGTAAGTACCTGTCTCGCGGGCACCTCTCAAAGACAGGGGCTTGGCTAAGTGTAGGGCATTTAAGACGTCAAATACAGGGTCTCACTCCGAGATTTACGAAGGTCTTGCTCTAATACCTAGGTTGTGGATCACGTAATTTGGAGGTGAGTTTTGGTTAGGAAATGCTTGTGAAAAACAAGCACATGATTATGTTCTCTTTTACGGTGAAATTTTTTTGTTGTGAAGTAATGAAAGAACATGGCAAACTAAACTTGATTTTCTTTCGTTTTTTTATTTTGAGGATATATGCGCTTATGTCAGCTATAAGACTATCTAGACCTTATTATACAATATTTATAAATTTGTTATCCTAAAGTTTCAACTATTCATAGATCCCTAAAGAACTGAAGTTAAATAAATAAATAAATAAATCCGAGAGCCCTCCAGTGGTCAAAACAATAGTCAAACTAATAGTCACAGTTATTGACTCAATATCCCTCCCTCCAAAGAACTTAAAATATTTCATCCTTCTTTTTTAGAAAAATGCAGGCTTTGATTACTTTCTTATAACACTATCATTTTATGTAACTTTTTAAAAAAATATCTTGATTATTCTGCATTTCTTCTTGCTTCTTCATAACTTTAAAAAAAATATTTTATTGATTTTTCACAGAGAAGAAGGGACAGGGATAGTGAGTTAGAAACATCGATGAGAGAGACATCGATCAGCTGCCTCCTGCACATCCCTCGCTGGGGCTGTGCCCACAACCAAGGTACGTGCCCTTGACCGGAATCGAACCCGGGACCTCCCAGTCCGCAGGCCAAGGCTCTATCCACTGAGCCAAACCGGTTTCGGCAACGTAACATTTTTTCACACTACAAGGAAGCAGGTGTTTATCCGAACCATTCAGGCAAACCACAGAAAACAGCAGCCCAAAGCACCCCCTGATCAAGGAGAGACTGGAGTAGCTGCTGGCCTTCAATCACAGCAGGGCAATCCCGAATCTCTTCCCGATCTGAGTAATTTAACCCCTTCCACTGCAGCCACTGAGCAAAACGTGGCTCTGTGGTGAGACCCCTCCAGATGAATAGAGGAGCCAGGAACCCCTCGCTGAGGCTCTGAAGCACAGAGAGGGACTTTGACGTGTACATGCATGTGTAAAAGCACAGTGCGCTCCTGTGTGTGTGTGCGCGCGCGTGTGTGTGTCTCGACTGTAATTTTAATGGTTTGCATAGGAGATGCGCCGGCTTCTCGTTCAGGAAATGCCTATCTCCCCACGCCAGGCAGCCGCCTGAGGTTGGCTTCCTCCCTCTTCATCAGATTTCAGCCCCGAGGAGTGTCTCTGCCTGGAACGTTATCAAGCGCTAACACTAAAGGCAGCAGCGCTGAGTGGTGAGCGTGTTGTTGCATGACCTTCTGATGAGACCTTATTAAAAAGGAAAGCTTGTTTTAAAAAGGCCCTCCCCTTCCCCCCCACATTTAGATTCAGACAGGATTAAGATTCCTTTTTTTGCAAATATAAACCAATATACTAATTTTTCATTTTTAAAATTTTTTATAACCCCCCCCCCCCCACGCCCCAAATCCATATTTATTTATGTTAAAAAGTTAGCGACCTCAGAGGAAAAACGCTAAGGCAAAAAACGTCTGCCCCGTCATCTCCTTCCTTACTGATACTGCTTTTTGCTCCTTTCCTAAATGTTTTGGGCAGAAAGCAAACGCTGGTCCGCTTTGCCTTGAGCTGAGTAAGGTATGCAGCCTGAACAATGGAACCAATGTTCTCCAGCTTTACGGAAAAGTCAAGTTCAGGGGGTGTCTGAGAGTGACCTTCCAGAAATGCAGCCGGCCGCTGGCAGAGGGAAGGTCATCCTCGGACAGCACACGCTCAGGGGGTGAGTGCGCGCCCGCGCGCCCGGGACGGAGTGGGCATCGCCGGGGGGTGCCAGGGAGGAGGCTGAAGCAGTCAGTCACCCGGCACAAGGAGAGAGACACTGGAACTTGCCGCCAGAATCCCCACCTCATTAGGTTAAGCACGTCCCTCCCCTCGTGTAAAGAAGGGGCCGTGGTACCAGCCTAATTGCACTGATGGAGAGCTACCCGCTGGTGTCTGGTAAAGGGCTGGGCGGGGTATGTTTCAGCGTTCCAAGCGCTTTAAGGCAGTGGTTCTCCACCTTCCTAATGCCGGGACCCTTTAATACAGCTCCTCATGTGGTGGTGACCCCCAACCATAACATTATTTTCTTTGCTACTTCCTAACAGTAATTGTGCTACTGTTGTGAATCGTCATGTAAATATCTGTGTTTTCTGATGGTCTTAGGCGACCCCTATGATGGAGTCGATGGACCCTCAAAGGGGTTGCGATCCACAGGTTGAGAACCGCTGCTTGAAGGGCCGGCCAGCTCCAAAGGTAGAAGTCATGGCCACGTAGTTTGGCAAACTGGAGGTAGAGTCCTTGTGTGTGGGCATCCAAAGAACCGCAAAGGAGCCAGCGGACCCACAACCCTGGGGAGGGGTCTGCGGAGTCTCCTGCAGTCATTTCAGAGGTGCTCTGCACTCCTCACAGCTTCTCAATGTGGTTAGCACCCCAGGAAAAACATGGGCCGAAATCAGAGGAAAAATTATGCTTAAGATGTTGTGCTACCCACACTTTTCACGGAATAATTTCTCTTTCTTTTTTTAAAAAATATATTTTAATGATTTTTTACGGAGAGGCAAGGAGAGGGGTAGAGAGGTAGAAACATCGATGAGAGAGAGACATCAATCAGCCGCCTCCTGCACGCCCCCTACTGGGGATGTGCCCGAAACCAAGATACATGCCCTTGACGAGAATCGAACCTGGGACCTTTCAGTCTGCAGGCCGACGCTCTATCCACTGAGCCACATGGGTTCCGGTTTCTCTTTCTATGATGCACAGAGAAGCTATACACTGAGTGGCCAGATATTATGACCACCTGACATATATAGGCAAATTAGCCGTCCACTGCATCGAACGGGATATGGAAGCCGAAGGCCTGTTCGAACACCTTTGCTATCTGCAGTGACCAAGATAAAACGTCTCCAATTCGCACAGGAACACAAGGATGGGACAGTCAAGCACTGGAACACAGTCACGTGGTCCGATGAACCATGTTTCCAGTTGCATCACGCAGATGGCAGAGTGAGAATTTCACGGAAACGGCATGAAAGCATGCACCCCACATGCATGAGTACAACCCTTCAAATTAGTAGGGGCAGTGTTATGGTTTGGGGCATTGTTTTCCTGGCATGATTTGGGCCCTTTAATTCGTGTGGATCAGCGTTTGAATAGCACAACATACCTAAGTATCTTTGCTGATCAAGTTCATCCTACCATGTCGATGGCGTATCCCAATGGAGAAGGCTTCTTC
The DNA here is from genome assembly GCA_011751065.1 of Lasiurus cinereus. Lineage (NCBI taxonomy): Eukaryota > Metazoa > Chordata > Mammalia > Chiroptera > Vespertilionidae > Lasiurus > Lasiurus cinereus. The sequence goes on from JAAGEH010000480.1 coordinate 59,642,013, forward strand.
CCACAAGACAATGCGCCAGGCCACGGTGCTCGTGTTGTGCAGGAGAGGTTTCCAGAACATGAGGGGGACTTCACCTGGCTTAGGTAGCCCCCACCATCATCAGATCTCCATCCAGTTGAGCATTTGTGGGAGGAAGTTAAAAGAGCCATCAGGCAGCTGGTTCCACCACCGTCCAATCTCACAGAACTGGACAGCGCTGTCCATCAGGCATGGGGTCAGATTCCTCGCATCATCTTCCAACATCTCGTGGAGTTAATGCCAGCAACAATGGCCACAATATTGAAGGCAAAAAGGTGGCCCAATGAAGTACTGACGGGTGGTCATAATCATCTGGCCACTCCGTGTATGTCCCAATGACTTTTCTTTTGAAGATAATGTATTGGTTTATGCCCCGCTTTTATTATTTTATTTTTTAAAGATATATTTTTATTAATTTGAGAGAGGAAGGGAGAGGAAGATAGAAACATCAGTGATGAGAGAGAATTACTGACCGGCTGCTTCCTGCATGTTCTGCACTAGGGATTGAGCCTAAAACCCAGGTATGTGCCCGGACCAGGAATCAAACTGTTCCCTCCTGGTTCGTAGGTTGACATTCTGGGTCAGTGGTCGGCAAATTCATCAGTCCACAGAGCCAAATATCAACAGTACGACTGTAATTTCTTTGGAGAGCCACATTTTTTTAAACTTAAACTTCTAACGCCACTTCTTCAAAATAGACTTGCCCAGACTGTGGTATTTTGTGGAAGAGCCACACTCAAGGGGCCAAAGAACTGCATGTGGCTCGCGAGCCGCAGTTTGCCAACCATGGTTCTGGGTTACGCCTTACTTTTAAAATGGAAGAGAAATGAAATCTGCTGATAAATGAAAAGCGAAATAATATTGCCAGAGTGGGCAAGGTCATGAAAGCAGACAAGCTCTCTGTCACTCCGAAGCACCCTGATGCCTGTGTCTGAACCTAATAGCAAGGGTTTTCTTTGAATAGATCCCTCACATATAAGTTAATGGGACAGATGGTTCTGTGAAATGGTCTCAGCACTTAATGAGATATAATGCCCACTCTATAGGAAAAAACAGACATTTTATTCTTGTTAGTTTAATTCCCTTCTTCCACAAAAAAATTCCCAGATGTGGTAACTTTAGTAGGGTATCTTTTGAAATCTAACTTAGTCTTTTTCCTTTTTAAGCTTCAAAATTGTTTACCTTAAAGGAGCTGAACAAAAAAAAGTCAGGAAATAAATGTTAAGATGAAGATGACTTTTCTCTTCACAAGGCCTTCATAAAGAAAGGCTAACTAAGTCTAATGAATTAACAATGTATAATCACATTATAAAATGGAATACTAGTTTTAAGAGTTTCAAATGAAATGGGCAAAAGTACAAATCCCTTTTGAATTCTGGGTTCTGGTAAACACAGCTAATTATCTTATCTATGACTGTATCATATGCCTGAATAAAATTGAGCAAATATTATTGAATGCCCTATCAGTTTACAATTTGATTTCTGTTGGTATTTAAAATCAATGATATTTATCCAGGGAATACAAAGTGCCCAATACTAAAGATATTTTTAAAGGTCCTTTAAAGTTCTGAGCTTTATGTTCTCAAAGTATTACATGGGCTATGACATTATCACACTTTTAATTATTAATATAATAAACAAGGGGGTGATTGAAACCAGAATTTACTGAGCATGTTAAAATGTTCATAAAAGAGCAATATGCAAATCAACCATCACAAATCCAAAAGCCACACCCACAGCCATGTTTGCAAGCCAATCAGGAGCGAGTATGCAAATTAACCCCAACCAAGATGGCTGCAGCCACGGAGTGAGCAGGAGGGAGGCTTGGGTTTCCCCAGCAATGGAGAAAGCCAAGGTTTTGCAGCCCTGGCCTGTCTTGGCCTCCACTTAAGGCTACAAAGTTTCAATTATAGAAGATAAATAAATCCCAACAGAAATGGCTGCCACCACCAGCTGAGCAGGAGGCTTGACTCTGCTCCAGGTTACAAAGTTTCAATTATAGAAGATAAATAAATCCCAGGGCCTCTGCTTGGGTCACCAGGGGGCATAGCCAGCCAGCAAACCACCACAAGTCCCTCGCCCAGGCTGCCCCACACTCCAAGGGAACCCCCACCCTGATCCGGGACACCCTTCAGGGCAAACCAGCTGGCTCCCACCCATGCACCAGCCTCTATCCTATCTAATAAAAGAGTAATATGCAGATTGACCATCACTCCCACACACAAGATGGCTGCCCCTGTGTGGTCAAAGATCCTGCCCCCATGTGGACACAAGATGGCCATCACAAGATGGCCTGCAGGGGAGGGCAGTTGGGAGGGACCAGGCCTGCAAGGGAGGGCAATTGTGGGTGATCAGGCCAGCAGGGGAGAGCACCTGGGGGAATCAGGCCTACAGTTAGGGCCAACTAGACTGGCAAGGGAGGGCACTTAGGGGTGACCATACCTGCAGGGGCGGGCAGTTAGGGGCAAACAGGCTGGCAGGGGAGCAGTTAGGCATCAATCAGGCTAGCAGGGGAGTGGTTAAGGGTTGATCAGGCTGGCAGGCAGAAGCAGTTAGGAGCATCAGGAAGGCAGGCAGGTGGGCAGTTGGGAGTCAGCAGTCCTGGACTGTGAGAGGGATGTCCAATCTCCTAGTTAGGAACTGGGAAAGACTTTGAGAGCCAAAACATCTCCCGTCCAGATGACAGTTAAAGGATGTTAATAGATGAAGAACCTTGGCGTCAGATTGCATGTGGCCTGCCTCCATATTACCATGTATGGACCAATTACTGTTGACAGAAGAAGCCTACATCTATGTCCTTCTGGGGGTTTGGAGTGGCTGTCACCCATTAGTGTGGAATTCGTTTGAATTTGTTGTAAATATTTCAGCCCATTCTCTTTCCGAGGCCTGAGCTAGCATTGTATTCCTCACCCAAATCAAATTAGATGTAAGCTCTGGGAGGAAGTGAGAGTGTCAGGACTACTTCCAGGGCAAAACAAGAAGGTAGAGAAGGCCCTCCAGCCAACCCAGGATGGACCATTTGCAGGAGTGAAAAGGAAACCCTGTTTTTTAGAAGCCACGGAGACTCGTGGGTTGTTTGTCACCCCAGGAATCCACACATAGAATATCAGGAATATTTCAGATGTCTGCATCTTACTTTTTCTGTATCTACAAGAAAAGAACGTATGTCTCCTCTGCAAAATAGTGGGAAACACTGGGTGCATCTTAGAAGAGAACCTACAACTTATCTGAAGTGTTAAAAACAACATCTTTGGATGAGTAAATGTGTTCCTGCAAATGTGTGGTAATGAACAGCCTAACACGAGGAAGTTCAAACGTATTCAAAGACAAATTTTGCTCAAAATTAACTACAGCTTTTAATAAAATTAGTGAAGGCATCTATATTCTTGAACTATGATTAATTCCGTGAATTCATTCTTTCGGCACTCACAAATTCGTGTGCTACCACACTTACGGAGGACTGGAGTCCAGAAAGTAACATGAGACTAAAAGAGAAATAATAAAAAGAACTCGATCGCTCTCTTTAAAATACAGGGAGCTTCCCAAAGTTTCGTGACTCAGGGTATCTGAGTCATCCTCGCACCGCACGTATTTTGCAAGAATGCAAAGTCCAGTTTCATGTATGCAAATAAGTGTACTTTTCATTGTATATTAAGATACAATTCAATCTCCTACGTGACAAGGACACATGTTCTAGTTAACTTATTTTTTTTTTAATTAGTTCAGGGATCTTTAAGCGATTTTATAATGAAAACAGGATCTGCGAAAAATGGGATTTAAAGTAATTAGCTTGGCCTGCTGAGGGGATACCACTAATTACGGAGGCATGGCAAAGCGATGTTTTACACCAGTGTGGAGATTAGCACAAATAATTAAGAATATGAATGAAATGATAACAGAAACACATTTAAAAATGAAAGCCATTGTTTTCACAGGGCAAACTCCAGTACCAGTGTACTTTGAAGGGGGATGATTTCAGTGTCTAGCCCGGTTAAGGTACAAGGCAGGAGCTTGATACCCATTTGTTGACTGAATGAGACAAATTAGCTTAGCTACTTGGAAACTACCATTTAAAATCAGCCCGTTTTCAAGAGCTAGTACTCATTTCTTTTAACCACGAGGAAACACAGGAAAGGCCAATATTCTGTTTTCATATTTTGTGGCGTATTCCGGGTTCTCAGCTAAATATTGCCTTTGCAAGATAAATGTTTACCTTTTCAGGCTGGGGCTTTTGTCTTTGTATCTGAGTCCTACATGAGGAAAAAAGTATAAGCCAAAGCAAAGTTTCTCCTTTTTCTAAATCTCTGGAGTTGGCATGACCAAAACTTTCAAGAAAGGATAAAAAACCTGTAAGTCATCTGAGGAATATAACATTAGTTAAATACCTTTAGAATTAATAGGCTGTCTTTCACTTGCTTCCCACCAACTATATTCCATTTTCAAAAAGGAAATGCAGGGTTTATTTTAACTTAAAAGAGCAAAATGAGATGATCTCGCTCATCCAGGCCTTCAAAATCTTGAGAAAAAAATGCCAGCCAACTTTAAAATTCTGGTCATGGTGTCATGGCACAGAAGCAGTCACCTGCTTTCCTTCCAGCACCTTGCTGTGATCTGAAACCCCCCCCACCCGCCCCATGTGCTCTGAGTTTCAGATTTAAACCATGGGCCATGGGATCGCTTTACGTTAGTTGTGTTACACTTTTCTCATTTGTGCTACTGACCGGCCAACAGAGGACATTTGGCTCAGGACTAGAATATTCCGAACCAGAAAGTGGCCTCAGCCTCATTTTGTGGGACCCCAGCCTGCGGTCACCTGATCCAGCACAACAGGAGACAGCCGCAACAGTGGGCGGGGTGAGACAACAGGCCGATGGTGACAAGGGCCACTGACAGCCTCAAAGGCCAGCGCTCATCGGGTTGAAGGACAACAAACTCCATCCAATCAGACTCCAACACTTATTGTATGTTCCGGCGTATAAGACGACTTTTTAACCCAGGAAAATCTTCTCAAAAGTCGGGTGTCGTCTTATACGCCGGGTGTCATCTTCTAGGGCGGGTATACCCCAAACTCTGTATTTTAACTGGAACAGTTGGGGGTTCTCTTATATGCCCAGTCATCTTATATGCCGGAAAATATGGTATGTCCCCTGGCCTCTGCCCCTTGTGGTTTGGGCACATAAAATTCAACACCAAGGACAGCAGAGGCTGAGTCCTAACCTTCTCCAGTTGTGGCTCCATCCCCCCCATTCCCTCTAGTAAACTCCCCTCTTACTTGCTTGCTGTGTCCACCTAATTCCTTGAGCGACTCCAGTCTTACACTGGTCAGCATTATGGACCAGTCTGTTGAAAAGGGTCAGTTTTCTAAACTCTATGACTCTCTCTTTTGATTATGAATCTCTGAAAATATCTAGCTAATTTATCATATATAAACTTCTATCGCCTCTTTAAAAATGTTTTTATTGATTTTTTAGAGAGAGGAAAGGTAAGGAGAGGGAGGAGAGTGAGAGAAACATCAATGTGAGAGCAAAACATAGATCGGCTGCTCCTGCACACCCTCTGCAGGGGATGGAGCTCGCAGTGGGGGTAGGTGCCCAGACTGGGAACCACACTGGCAACCCTAGGTGCCTGGGATGATGCCCACCCCGCTGAGGCACCTGGACCAGGCTTCGCCCCTTTGGCCATCACAATCGAGTCAAAGGATCCCATTTGGCAAACTGGAAACAGAGAACCTCCTCCTCAGAGAACTGCAATGGCCAAACAAGTTTTCAACGAGCTCCGGGTGATCCAGAGGGCCATTAATGACTGCTCTTTTCCGCAAAGAGTCTGAAGTCAAAGATCCCCAAAACACTAAAAATGGAACTCCCATTTGACCCAGTGATCCTACTCTTAGGAATTTATCCTAAGAAACTAGAAACAGCAATCAGAAAGGATTTATGCACCCCTATGTTCATAGCAGCACAATTCACCATAGCTGAGATTTAGAAACAGCCTAAGTGCCCATCAGCAGATGAGTGGATTAGAAAACCATGTTACATCTACACAATGGAATTCTACGTTGCCATCAAAAAGAAGGAATTCTTACCATTTGCAGCAACCTGGATGGAACTGGAGAACATTATGCTAAGTGAAATAAGCCAGTCAATGAAGGAGAAACACCACATGCTCTCACTCATTGATGGATAATAAAGAACATTATAAACTGATGAACAAAAAGATAGGTACAGAGGCAGTAAAGCATCCAACAGACTGTCACATTACATTGGGAAGATTAGGGAGAGGTGGGGTAGATAAGAGATCAACCAAAGGATTGCCATTGTTCTTCTTCAAATGTTTGGGTGTTACTATGGTTACCCACTTGTAAACCTGACTCTTCCCCCAACACATCTCCCACACTAGAATTATTCGGGCTAATTTCCACATTTGTTTTAAATGTCACACCTATCTTCTAAAGATCATAGACATAACGAATGGCTCCTCTACTTAAAAGCTCTAGTGCCTCACCAATGGCAATAAGCATAACCAATGGACACAAGACACTGGGGGGTTAGGGTATGCATATGGGGGGGCAATGGGAAGATATGTATACATGTAATTCATTAATAAAAGTAAATAAATAAAGTCAAAGAATCATGATGTTTAGAAGGAATAAGAATGAAGTAACAGAGGAACGACTGAGAAGAAACTTCCTCAAATTGTCATTCGTTCATTCCTTAAACACATTTTGAATGCTTTCTATGTCAATTACTGAGAATACAAAAATGAGAAAGACACAATTCCTGCCATCAGGGGTTCCCAGAATGGGGGTGAGCTATACAGGTAAAGACAGCACAGTGACGGTGACTTATGAGCTCCACCTTGAAGAAGAAGGACTTCCCCACTAAGAAGATGGAACACGTTGCTAGACTAGCACAGAGGTATGACAGCGTGCAGAAGATTCTGGAGGCAGCAATCATGCGTCAGTAAAGTGTTGGTGATAACCAGGGAAGTGGGATGATGCCAGAGAACCAGGTCAAGGCTTTGTGGCAGGCCTTTAAGATGCAATAAGGCTGGGGTTGGCAAACTGCGGCTCGCGAGCCACATGCGGCTCTTTGGCCCCTGGAGTGTGGCTCTTCCACAAAATACCAAGGCCCGGGCGAGTCTATGTTGAAGAAGTGGTCTTAGAAGAAGTTTAAGTTTAAAAAATGTGGCTCTCCAAAGAAATGTCAATCGTTGTCCTGTGGATATTTGGCTCTGCTGACTAATGAGTTTGCCGACCACTGCACTCAGGGGTTTACTCTGGAGGGAATGGTGAGGCACTAGAGCTTTTAAGTAGAGGAGCCATTCGTTATGTCTATGATCTTTAGAAGATAGGTGTGACATTTAAAACAAATGTGGAAATTAGCCCGAATAATTCTAGTGTGGGAGATGTGTTGGGGGTAGAGTCAGGTTTACAAGTGGGTAACCATAGTAACACCCAAACATCTGAAGAAGAACAATGGCAAAGAGGATGGGAAGGAAGGAATTCCTCTAAGGTAGTTCCTTAAATGTGGCCATACCGCACACAGGCCAAGAGAGAGCAGGAGTCGTCAAGGTCAACAGCTGAGCGGGGTGGCAGTGGGGAGGATTAGAGAGACTAAAGAGATTACCCTGGAGAGGGGCCAGCTAGGGACGAACGAACGGGCTGCTAAGTATTGCTGACAGCTCAAATAAGGTCGGAAAACATGAATCTTCCCATCGGCATGCATTCGCAAATTTCCCCCGAATGCCTCCACAGATCAGATAAAAACTCACATTAACCGGAAAAACTCCCGGACATACATCACCAATGGTACCTATCAGCAGACTGCCTGAAAGCTTCTCTGGAATATCAGGTGTAAGGGGGGAAAAAAATAGATCATAAAAGCAGCAGAGCGAAGGTCCATTTCTGGCGCCGTCACGAAATAATGTGGACAGATACTCCCCCTCAAGCAACACCACGCATTTCAAGGATGGAAACAGCCAGGAGTTCAGAAGGAGGCGGAGGAGGCTTCACCCAGGGAAATGGAAACACCCAGAACCCCCAGAGGGAAGCTCCTCTTTGGAATTGTACCCTGGGGCACAGGACTGGGGTAGGGTGGGTAGGAGGGAGGGAGGTCTCAGGACCCAGCTGTACTCTGCACAGCCTCCAGGGTTCCTGGGTAGCACAGCCTGGCCCACAGGTGCGCACTTAGGTAAACACGCCCAACTTGAAGGCCATGTCTCCCTTCGGGGGAGGAAGGCACCCAACATCAGCCCCTCCTCGCTCAGGTCTGCAGCCCCACTTCCGGCACAGGAGTCATGGAGGAACCTCAGGGCTGCACTTGGACGAACGGGGTTCGGGCCTGATCCTGCCTCAGGCGCCTGGCAGCAGCCAATCCGGTCTTCTCCGGAAGAAACTGTCATCGCCACTCGGTCTCAACTTATTTGTAAAAATCACTTTTTAAGCCAAAACAGTGGATAGAGCATCGGCCTGCGAACCGAAAGGTCCCAGGTTCAATCCCGGTCAAGAGCAGGTACCTTGGTTGTGGGCACATCCCCAGTTGGGGGGGGGCGTGCAGGAGGCGGCTGATTCTCTCTCATCGATGTTTCTAACTCTCTATCCCTCTCCCTTCCTCTCTGTAAAAAAATCAATAAAATATATTTTAAAAAATCACTTTTTAGATGGATCTCCGGCAGATGATCAAGCATATCCGAGCAATCAAGGAAATAAGACACCATCAGTGAGAACTGACAAGAACAATAACCCAGTAATAATAACACTTGAGATATTAGAACGAGCAGACCTGTATTACACAACTATAGCGAAAGCTTGGAAATTTCAACAGGGATCTAGAAACCATGAGTGACGAAACCATTGCCGAGAAATATTCATTTGCCCCCATTTTCCTGTCAACAGGATTTGGCCACGCGATTTAAAATGCTGACATTTTTAGCTTTTAAAAACTTTTACCCTTGTTTGGGTTTTCTTCTGACACACTGAACACAAAAACAAAGCCCTACCTTCGTGTGCAAGCCTATTCTAACTAAGTCTATTCTAGTTATGTTTATAGTTCAATCAGAACTATATTAGTTAAGGAAAAGGGAGGTCTCCACTTAAGTGTTTGGACCTGTGTGTGTTGTGAGCGCACACGTGGGGTGCACGCACTCACAAACTTCTGGGGAACGCTAACAGGCTCACCACCGTGGTCAGCAGTTCAGGACGCGCGTGGGTAGAGCAAGAAGAGACGGTCAATGCCTCCAGGGACGATTTTCAAAGCCACCATCCACTTGCAGAGACAGGAACATTCGCTTCAGCGTTTACAAGCTAAGGTAGAGCTCATTGTAAGAATTGGGGAAGGTTGCCTGTGATTTGAGGTTAGGTATTGAGACCGAAAGGCGAGAACATTCCTGGTGGACCAGCGCGCTGACTTTAAAACACTCCACAGCCCCATGAGATGATGCTTCTCCCTTGCAGGCAGGGCCTGCCTGCCAGGCAGGGCAGGGGTTAGCTCTGACATTCATGGGGGGTTAGGAGGGAGGCGGAGGAGGGAGCAGGGAGAGGGGAAGAGGGAAAGCGAGGACAGAGGGGGTACCCGAAAAGAACTCTTGACAACTTGACATCCGCTCTGGCCTTGTGCGACTCCTCAGTTGTCGTAAAATGCAGTGACTCTGTCACTAGGAGGCTCATTTTCCGTTTTAAAAATATATTTTTATTAATTTTTACAGAGAGGAAGGGAGAGGGATAGAGAGCCAGAAACATCGATGAGAGAGAGACATCGATCAGCCGCCTCCTGCGCGCCCCACACTGGAGATGTGCCGGCAAGCAAGGTACATGCCCCCGACCGGAATCGAACCTGGGACCCTTCAGTCCGCAAGCCGACGCTCTATCTGCTGAGCCAAACCGGTTTCGGCTCATTTTCCGTTTTAGAAGCAGAACAGTATACAGTATTACTTATTCCCATCCAGGTTGAGGGAGACATCCACATCAAGTCACTCATGGCTCGCATCTAGTGTAGCCGACTTAGTGCATGACAACCCGGTGTACTTGGCCTTGAACAACGGGTCAGCCCCGCACCCTGCCAGGAGAAGGCCAGCAGGTGCAGGTCCCCACCCACAGGAGCATCTCCGGCCCCCGCCTCGCCCGCTGACAGCAGTCACCCTGCAGGGACGCTGAGGCCAGCCCGGCAGAGAAATCGTTTGACAAACAAGAAACCCCACCTAAACATGGTCCAAACATGAAGGAAACTGAAGTTTGTCATTTCTTTCTTCTTTTTATTTCTCCCCAAAGGAAAAAGTTCTGAAACCCTCAAAGCCCAGTGAGGCAATAGCCTGCTAGACAGCTCTCCCCCCTCCGCTCCCAGCCCCTGCACCCAGGAGGCCCCCCTTCACCCAGCAAAGGCCAGCTCTGGGGGGGCGGGGTGGGGGTGGGGCTGGGGAGGGAGGATCCCCTGGGAATTCAGGAAGCGACACCGACAAATAACTCCCACTAATGAGTTGTTCTCTTCCATAAAAAAAAAAAAGCCTCTTTTCTCTCATGTGTTTGCTGGAAAAACAGAATATCAGCTGAAAGTTCCTTATGCCCCTCCTATCATCGCTCTCCCCCTTCTTTACTTTTTTAATTTTAATGAGGAGGTGCCACTCCATCTCACAACAATAAGAAGTGCGTCCTGGACAGGGGACCAGCCGGCGTGGTGACATGGGACGAGGACACTGTCATTTAGGAGGCACAGGATGACTGGGGGGGGGGGGGGGAGAGTCAGCAGAGGGAAAAGGAACGAGGGCAAAGCGGCAACTTCCAAAGACTCAGCTCCCGTCCCCTCCGAGGCTGGGGAACCTTCACGATCGCTTTTTCCATTCACCCCCATAAAAAGACCACGGCCGCCTCCACCTTCCCAGCAAAGAGCTGGTCCTTACAGCCCACCCGTTCCACTTACCCTAGGGCAGGTACCTCGGGGGGCGGGGGGCGATCGCTTCAATCCTCCAATTCCAGGACATCCAGGAGTAGATGCAATGCTTAGCACCTTCCCTTCAAAAGGCGAACTTGAACCTGGCTGGTCCTGACCGGCCGGACCAGCTCAGAGCCCTCCCGCATGCTGGGGCGAGCAGGGCGCTCCCAGGGCAGGAGCCGGGCGCACAGCGCGCTGTGTCTATCTTTAACTTGAAAATGACTTGGTTTCACATTCCATCCCGGTCCCACTGGCAGAGGACTGGGGCGAACTCGCCAATGGCAGGCTCTGGGGCGCCCGCCCCCCTGCCCCTCCTCCCCCTCGGGCTGGGCTGGGCTGCTTCCGCCCGGGCACCCTGGCTGGTTGGCTCAGCTGCCTCTCTACCTGCCGGCCTGGGCCAGAGGAGATGCTTTCATTGATGGCTGAGACTTGGAAACTGAAGATCGCCCGCTGGAGGACTCCCTGTGCTTGCTCCCCCTCCCTCCCTCCCTCCCTCCCCCCTCCTCCCTGCCAGAACCCAGGCGACTTCCAAACTTGGCCTTCTGAAAGAGAATGTTCTCGGACTGGCATTCCGGACGCAGAGTACAGAGCCAGGCGGCTCCAGTTGGGTTGTGTGGCTGGGCTGGAAAAACGTCCCGGGTGTACACAGCACCCAGTGAGTTTCCTGGGGTTTGGCTTCACGTAGGGGGCCAGGGAGCCGATTGGGGGGCATTACAGATCTTTTTGTGGCCTCGCAGCATTTACATGTTAATATATCCACAGACATCCCCCCCTACCCCCCCGCAGAGCGGCTAGGGAGGCGGTGAGACAAAACGCCTGGAATGGCAAGTCTACAGTTACAAGTTGACTGTCCCCATGGGTGAGGGAGTGGGGGACCTTTTGAGGCAGAAGGCACGCTGCCTGCTTGGCAGGATTCTGGAGCAACTGTGGCTTTTCTGGGAGAGGAAGCCTTGTTCACAGGCGTGACAACCCCGGTTTTCCACGTCCTACGTGTGCACTGTGGGCAGGAGCAGAGGGTGCAGACATTGCCACCTCCCTGCCAAACCTCTTTTTTTTTTCAAGAATTGTCTTGTGCCCAAACTGGTGTGGCTCAGTGGATAGAGCGTCGGCCTGCGGACCGAAGGGTCCCAGGTTCGGATCCGGTCAAGGGCATGTACCTTGGTTGCGGGCACATCCCCAGTTGGGGGCGTGCAGGAGGCAGCTGATCGATGTCTCTCTCTCATGGATGTTTCTAACTCTCTATCCTTCTCCCTTCCTCTCTGTAAAAATTCAATAAAATATATTAAAAAAAAAAAAGAATTGTCTTGTAAGACTTAGCGAGGACTGGAGGGAAATTGTGTGTGTATCTACAACACACACACACACACACACACACACACACACACATCTGGGAAAAAAAAGAGAAAATGAGTGGCAGTGAGCAAAAGTACATTTCACCGAATTGGATCTGACCAGGATGAAAAAGGAGGGATTCTTTTACTCAATGTGGTGCTCAATATTGATTTCAAGTCACGGAGGTAAAAACAAACAGAAAAAGACCTGCAGCTGAAAGGAATGGACCTCATTCGGGATCACAGGGCGAGTGCATTGGAAGCAGGTTCTAAACCGGAGGACCTCTCGCCGGCCTCACGGAAGACCGGCCATCGCAGCAGCACAGGGGCCCGGCCCCGACCCAGCCTGCGACCTCAGCTGGTGTGCCAGCTCTGCCAACCGCCAGCCGGCTGCAGCTGCTCCTGCGACCGTACAGACACCGCGCAGCTATGTGAGGGCAGAGGGTGGACTGCAGAGAGAGAGAGCTTCCTCTGTGTGTCTGTGGGCGGTTTTACACCTTCTGTTCTCGGGGGTCTTCTCCCGCCCCCAGAACAAGAGTCATTTTGGGCCACGGTGAGTGGAACATGGTGAGATGCCATTACTAAGTGACTTCTGTGTACAGTTTTCTTAATACGCACCCAAAGGGGTGCTGACTGGTTTTTAGAGAGAGGGGGGGGGAGAGGGAGAGAGAGAGAGAAACACTGTTGGGGGAGAGACACATCTATCAGTTAGCTCTCCTCTGCGACCTGATTGGGGATCAAACCTACGACCTTTTGATATATGAGACGGTGCTCTAATGGGTCAGGTGCTATTTCAGTGATCTCTCTATCCCTTCCCCACCGCCCCCTCTCTCTCTCAATATAGGTAGATATCTAATATCTAATCTTCATTGTTGAAATTCAGTGATAATTTGATACCTCCTACAGAATAGCATTTTTCCAGCTTGCTCACTCCTTAACCTGTTACTAGATGTCCTTAAAAGTGATTAAATAAAGGAGGAAGAGAAGAAACTTTACTCTTATTCCCCAAGTCGATTACTTTAGGGAAATGCTGACAGATAAGGACATCCAAGCGACTTCAGAAACAAACAGAAAGACACACCCAGAGAGCATGCATGCCTGTCCGTGAGTTTCTTCTTCTCTCTTTCACACCCCCTCCCCCAGGCTAATGCAGGTGTCAAAACACGTGAACCGAGCAGGTGGGCAGAGCTGGCAGGGGGCCCTCCAGTTCAGCGGTCGACAGCCTTTCAGGCTCAGGGACCCCCCCCCCCGTGGTTCACGGACCCCCAGTTGGCAACCCCTCTCTAGTTCACGTTCAGGCACACTTATGCGCTCATGTTGAACTCTGGGTGAACATGAGCACAGAACTAACACTATGAAATGCCTGTTGAAATTGAAGAATTGCTTGTTCCAAAGTGTACATTTTAACCTCTGGAGAATGGCTATATGTTGGCTCACGTTGTACATAAATATATCTTGCCTTTTTCTTAATTTTTTTTTTCAGGAAAAAGTGTATCTTCTTTCAAGCCATTAACTAAAAGAGTATATGGAGGGTGTATGAGGTACCAAGCACTTTTCCCTGTGCTTTTTGTGTCTGCGTGAGTGACTCACTCACTCCAAATGTCAGCATGGAGAGTACGGTATTAGTAAGATTATTTTGGTTCATCTTGTGGCTGGCTTCCAAGAAAAACAGAGGAAAAAAGGAAATGTCTTTCTAATATTTTATATTAACTAGTAACATAGAACTATTTTCCTTTATTGGCTTATTATTGGTCATTCCCCCCCACCCTGCCCCCCGTTTTGTTAATCCTGACCGGAGAATATTTTTCTATTGCTTTTCAGAGAGAGCGAAGGGAGGGAAGGAGGAAGGAATGGAACCCAAAACCCTTTGGTCAACAGGCCGAGCTCTAACAACTTAGCAGCACCAGCCAGAGTACCGGCCATTTCTTCATAGAGCGATATTCACCAATGAAGTATCTCCTTAAGTTCCCACCTTTAGCTCCCCTTACATCCCTTCTGTGCCAACCGTGGAAATTCCAGAACAGTCTGCAACAGTAGGAGTAGCATTAGTCCAAATCTAAGGTTGAATGAGCACAATGTGAATTAAAAAAATTTTTTTTTCTTGCTAACCTTCACAAGGCAATTGATAAGATTTATGATGGATAGAACTCAGTGTTTGTCATGAACAAATTTTATTTTTGTTTTATAAGGTCTAACATGAGAGTTAGAATTTGGTCGGAAAAATAGCTCCCAGGGCTTGCTTCTAAAAACAAAACAAACAAACAAAACCCAGCAAAAAAAACACACAAAACAAAACAAAACAAAACAACTGGGCATGCAACAGGCAAAGCAAGTACTGTACCCTTGATTTATCACAAACAAGCAGTTCATCGCTGCTCCACTCTCCAGAAATAGACTGTATCTGTTGATGATCGGCAAACGTGAGTAGCAGGCTCCTTGTAGGGCTGAAAAGGCGTTTAAACTCACATCTTAGCTGGGAGGCATCCCTGCGTATGAGGAAACTGGTCCCTGAAAAGCAATGGCCATTAGGGTTTTCCTCCCTGTGGTCCTTTAGGGACTGGCCTAGGGGGTATTCTCAGGGTGATGGTTTTGCGGATGAATATTTTTTGCTTATTGCAGAGCATTTATTTCTTAAAAGCCTATACTATTTGTTATAGACTGAATATTTGTGTTCCTCAAATTCATGTTTAAACCCAGTCCCCGATGTGAAGGTATTTGGAAGTCGGACCTTTTGGAGGTGATTAGGTCAGGAGGGTGGAGCCCCAATGAGTGGGATTAGTGCCCTTACAAAAGAGGTGCCAGAGAGCTCCTTTGTCTCTTCCACCATGTGAGAACACAGCAAAAGACACCTCTGAACTAGGAATGGGCTCTGACCAGACACCAAGTGTTGGTGCCTTGCTCCTGGACTTCCTAGCTCACAGAACTGTGGGAAATAAATTCTGCTATTTATAAGCCACCCAGTCTATGGTTTTCTGTTCTAACAGCCTGAATGGACTACGACACTCTTTATGCAAAAATGAGGGTTTGGATGGGGTAGCACTTTTTCTGCTTGTTCATGATAAATCAAGGGTACTTGCTTTGCCTGTTGCATACCTAGATTTTTGTTTTATTTTTGGTGGTTTTTGTTTGTTTTGTTTTGTTTTGTTTAGCTTTTAGAAGCAAGTCCTGGGAGCTGTTTTTTTCAGATCAAATTCTAACTCTCATGTTAGATCTTTTAAAAGAGAAAAATAAAATTTATTTAAGACAAACACGTGTCTGTGTGTCCCAGTATTACCTAATTCTGGAAGAGGAGAGAGTGCACAAAAAAAAAAAAGCTGTGTTATAAAATACACAAAGGTGGAGTGGCAGCGAGAGAAACGCTTTGTGGAGGGTCAGAGACCAGGGATGGCGAATACATCCGGTTACCTCAACGCAGACAGGCTGGGCACCTATGAAGAGCGCAAAGAGCGCCTCAAATGCCTGGCAGGGGTGTGACCATCCAGCTCCCTTCCCTGAGTGCTTGGAGGGCCGTTCATGGGCCGGTCCAGTCAGGCCTCTGTTCCTGAGTGAGGGCACCTGGGATCATGGTGGGAGGCTGGCACATGCAGGGGGATCGACGATCTGCAGAGCAGTGGATTGCAGTCCTGGCTGCACCTTACCAACTCTCATGGCAGTTAAAACGGCATGCTGATTTCTGGGCCTCTCCCCCAGAGATTCTTACAGAATAGATCTTTTTAAAACGTATGTTTTTATTGCCAAAACCCGTGTGGCTCAGTGGATGGAGCGTTGGCCTGCAGACTGAAGGGTCCCAGGTTCGATTCCGGTCAAGGGCATGTACCTTGGTTGCGGACACATCCCCAGTGGGGGATGTGCAGGAGGCAGCTGATCGATGTTTCTAACTCTCTATTTCTCTTCCTTCCTCTCTGTAAAAAAAAATCAATAAAATATGTTTTAAAAAATATGTTTTTATTGATTTTTAGGGAGAGAGGAAGTAACACCAATGATGAGAGAATCATTGATCAGCTGCCTCCTGCATGCACACACACACTGAGGCACGCGACTGAAACCCGGGCATGTGCCCTGACCCAGAGCGGAACCAGTAACGTCCTGGTAAACAGGTGGACACTCAGCTTACTAAGCCACACTGTCCGGCTGGTATGATCGGAAATGAGGAGTATATTTGGGTGCTTCCTCAGTACAAGTGGAATTAAGAACCACTGTGTGCTGGACAGATATCAACTTGGTATCCCCCGATGACTCACTTTATTTTTTTAGTATTTTATTTATTTATTTTTTCTTTGCTGATTAAGGCATTACATATGTGTCCTTATCCCTTCATTGCCCTCCATCACCTCCCCCGCTCATGCCCTTTGCCTTCCTCATGTCTGTGCCCATTGGTAAGGCTTATGTACATGAATTCCAGTCCTTTGGTTGATCTCTTCCCCTTACCCCCACTCTCCCCTACCTTCCCTCTGAGGTTTGATGTTCTGATTGATGCTTCTCTGTCTCTGGATCTGTTTTTATTCATCAGTTTATGTTGTTCATTATATTCCACAATGAGTGAGATCATGTGGTATTTATCTTTCTCTGACTGGCTTATTTCACTTAGCATCATGCTCTCCATCTCCATCCAGGCTGCTGCAAATGGTAAGAACTCCTTTTTTTTTACTGCAGCATAGTATTCCATTGTGTAGATGTACCATAGTTTTTCATCCACTCATCTGCTGATGGGCACTTAGGCTGTTTCCAAATCTTAGCGATTGTAAATTGTTCTGCTATGAACGTAAGGGTGCATATGTACTTTCTGATTGGTGTTTCTCATTTCTTGGTACGCCATACACAAAAATAAACTCAAAATGGATAAAGGACTTAAACATAAGATGGGAAACCATAAAAATATTAGGCAAATCCATAGTCAGCAAAATCTCAGACATATGCCAAAGCAATCTTCACCGATATAGCTCCTAGGACAATGGAAACTAAAGAGAAAATAAACAAATGGGACTACATCAAACTAAAAAGCTTCTGCACAGCAAAGGAGACCATCACCAAAACAATGAGAAAGCCCACTGCATGGGGGAATGTATTTGCCAATGATATCACCAATAAGGGTTTAATCTCCAACATTTACAGGGAACTCATACAACTTAACAAAAGAAAGATCAACAACCCAATCAAAAAATGGGCAACTGACCTAAATAGATACTTTGTGAAAGAAGACAGAAGGAAGGCCAAGAGACACATAAAAACCTGCTCAAAGTTACTAATCATCCGAGAAATGCAAATCAAAACAACAATGAGGTACCATCTCCCACCTGTCAGAATGGTGATCATCAAACAAACGACAAGTGCTGGTGAGGACGAGGAGAAAAAGGCACCCTCATGCACTGCTGGTGGGAATGCAGACTGGTGCGGCCACCGTGGAGATCAGCATGGAGTTTCCTCAAAAAACTAAAAATGGAACTCCCATTTGACCCAGCGATCCCACTGCTAGGAAAATATCCCAGGTGACTCACTTTTTAACTGTCCTGAGTACAGGGATCCCCAACCACTGGGATCACCTGCAGGACTTTAAAAACTGCGGACGTCTGATTCCTACCACCAGCATGTTCTGACTTACAGTCCTAGTTGTTAGTATAATTTCTCCACACACCCAGGAATGCAAGTCTGCGCGTATTCTTCAGAATATTCTTTTTAAACCATGTGGAATCAAATGGAAGTAATCGGGGTTTAAGAACAAAACACACAGTAAGCATAGAGCAAGTCACTTATCCATTTGTTCTCTCAGTAAGCCTTTACGGAGCTCTTAATTTGAGCTCGATATTGAGTATAAAAGAGTAATTAAGACTCTGTCCCTGATTTAAAGGAGTTCACAATGTCATAAAAGCGAGACATAAATTAAATGCAATTCATTCCCTCGTTCATTCATCAACGTTTTGTGGAGTGCCTATGCTCAGCTGGTGACAGTTTAGGTGCTGGAGACACAGATGTGACCACCCCCCACCCCCCCGGAATTTAAATTCTGGTGGAAGGCCTCAGAGAGGGGCAGCCTGGGAATTTAGCTCAGGGACGCAAACTCCCACCTTAGGACGAGCTTAAGGGAAGGCTTTCCAAAGAGAAGATGGAGAACTGATTCCTGCAGAACCTGGAGGGAGGCACTAAGGGAACAGACATGTGACGATTAATTTTATGTGTCACATGACTGGGCCCTGGTGGGCAGGTACCAGGTCAAAAATTATTCTGCGTGTCTTTGTGAAGTGTGTCTTGGGGATGTGGTTTACATTTAAATTGGTGGGCCGAAACCGGTTTGGCTCAGTGGATAGAGCATCGGCCTGTGGACTGAAAGGTCCCTGGTTCAATTCAGGTCAAGGGCATGTTCCTGGGTTGCGGGCACAGCCCCAGTAGGGGTCGTGGAGGGGGCAGCTGATGGATGTCTCTCTCTGTCATCGATGTTTCTAACTCTCTATCCCTCTCCCTTCCTCTCTGTAAAACATCAATAAAATATATTGAAAAAAACATTAAATTGGTGACTTTGAGTCAAGCCCTCCATAATGTGGGTAGGCCTGGGGGCCTCACGGAATTGGTTGAAGGCCTTGTTAGAACAAAGGCTGACCTCCTGGGCATGGAGGAATTTTGCCAACAGACGGCCTTCGGACATGAGCTGCCACATCAACTCTTCCTCTGTCTCCACTCTGACAGCCCCCCCTGCAGACCTGGCAGCTTCCCTAATCACGTGAGCCAATTCCTTAAAATAAACCTCTCTCAGTATCTCCGCACATCCTATTGATTCTGTTCTCTGCAGGACCCTAACACAGTATGCATTTGAGTCCCACGAATCCTTCCCTGTTCTTCTTAAGACCAAGTCCCACTTTTGACTTCTGTTTCCCCAAAAACCAGATGCCACCCCACCCCACTTCTTCCAACCCCTTTCCATTGACCTCACAGGTTCCCCCCGTAATTATCTCCCGGCTCACAGCTGCAGTTCCTGTCTGCTCCCCCTCGGGTGGTGCTCAAGCCTTCCCTGCCTGCTGCGCGTCTACACACATGCCTGTTTGCGTGTGTACATTCATGGATGTGACCTCATCTCCCCGTGGGCTGCGACCCGTGAGTTCAGATCCTGTCAGACGCTTCACAAGGGGGTGCGTGCACTGTAAGTGGCTTTTCATTGCTGGCATCAACGCTAAGGGTCAAAGTTGTTAACTCAGGATGGCAATACAGTGGTACCTGGAGATGCGAGTTTAATTCGTTGCGTCACCTTGAGGCGTGGGAAACTATGAGACGCTCGAGTCTTGGTAAACTGGTGGGTCGTGTGCAGCTGGCCGATCCCCGCGATGACTCCTATATCAACTGTTGCTCGTATTTCAAAGCAAAAATAGCTCGTATCTCAAAAATCTTGTATGTTAGGGCACTTGTATCTCGAGGTACCACTGTACGTGTTTTCTCCGGCCCAGTAAGGGTCCTGATGGACAGTTAGGAACATCCCTGAGTGATAAATCACTTAATTAAGGATGATTATTTTGGTGATAAACTTTGAAAAGCAATAATAATAATAAAAGGAGCCCTTTATAATGACGCGTAGAGAAAATAAAGGTTAGCTCACAGAGCGGGGGAAAGAGAAGAAGGAAAGGAAACGTGGAGACAGTGGAGGGCAGAGGCAGGTGGGAGCTCAGGAGAGGAAGGTAAGCCCGGGCAGGAACACGAAGACTGAGTCACCCAATGCCCGGCGTGCCCTTCTTCTCTGTAAAATGACACCAATTACAAACCAATTTCCCTGGCATTCTCTGTCCCCCTCAAATCTGTAAGGACACCTGGCCTTGACACACCACAGTAATGCACACACACACACACACACACACACACACACACAAACACACACCCCGCTACCCTGCCGCGTAGAGGGTGGTTTGAGACTACAGAATGCTGTACCGCTGGCGGTAAAAGGTATAGAATGGGTGGATTCTGATCAACGGTGAGACCCCGCATTTCATTTTTCTTGGCCTCATTTTTGCAAAATTACCCTTCATTCAGCGTGAACCACAGAGACTCCGATTTGTGTTGAATGTGCTCATTTTCCAATCTACGGCTCATGTAGAGTATTCCTCTTTCTATAGAAACAATGGCCTTTATTTTTCTAATATTTCTGAGAGCATTTTCTCCATATTCACGTGAAGAAAACGGCATGGTTGTAAAAATGAAAAAACAGTGTAAAACTGTATCTATACAAAAACACCCGCAGGATAAAGATCCTGAGAGTGACACTGGAAGTAGGGCAAAAATAAACGCTTTCCAGAGATCAGAATTCCCTGTTGGGTAAAAGGCATGTTAAATTGTAATTAGATACATACATGTAGTTTTTTAATATAAATGCTAACAGAGTAGAAAATGCACTGCTGGAGTTTTCTAAGCTGTGCCGAAGCCTTAGAATCATGCCTTAGTTGAATTTCATATCAAAACAGCAGTAGAATAATAAATAACCAGTAACATTGTGTAAGTCAACTCTAAGGTAAATGTTGTTTATCTATTGACCTGTATGGCATAAATCCCAAGTTCATAGGTTTTCATGCATATGTCAGTTAATTATAGAATGGCATAATAAAAGGGCATAAACAGATTTTGTACATGTTCCAAATTAATAATTTCTTATTGACCTATATACTTTGTAATTCTGATTTATAAACTCTGACATAAAATCTTTATACAATAAAATTTTAAATAATTCTTACATTTTCAATCTAAAAATATAATGGTGAAAGTGCATTTTATTTTTATTGCAGTTACCGGGGTGACACTTGTTAATAAAATTATACAGGTTTCAGGTGTACAATTCTAGACACCATCTGTATATTGTATTGTGTGTGTTCATCCAGAGTCAAGTCTCCTTCTGTCACCATTCATCCCCAGTGAGGAGCCTGCAGGAGGCAGCTGATCGATGTCTCTCTCTCATCGATGTTTCTAACTCTATCCTTCTCCCTTCCTCTCTGTAAAAATTCAATAAAATATATTAAAAAAAAAAAGAAATGGAAAAATGAAAGAAAGCACAGGAAACATTGTGCTCTTAAACACCATGTGTTTTCTTTAATTAAATTTTTGGGGTGACATTGGTTAATGAGATTATTAATATTCAATAACAAATCTAAAAACGGTATCTGAGTCATGTAAATTATGTATCAAATGTTTGTTATTAAATGTTTCTTTGAATTTGTATTTCTGTCTAAAATACATATCTGTTTATTACAATATTGATTCTTTTTCTAAGTCATTTGAGGAAAAACACACACACACACACACACACACACACACACACACACACCATAGCAAAGAAGTCCGTGGAGCTGTTCATATGAGGTAGAGTGAATGCAAATCCATTTCCTTAAGGCAGGCTCCCGAGCTCAATCATTCATAATGACATGTGTTTTGTTTTTCAGACACCACGAGCTGTGCTGGGTGAACCCCTCCTCTTTCTCTCAGATCTACAGCTGCAGCCACAGTCCACGCGCACACTCCCACACGACTCTTGCTAACCCTGTCTGTGCAGGTCAGTGCATGTATGACACCATTAAAACAGCCACAGGCGGTGAGACAGAGACATTGAATAGAATTGGCGATTTGCATATAAAATGATCCAATTAAAAGGCTTGGTATGTATTTAAACAAATGAGTAGAAAGCAGCTTAAAAAGCATAATCCACCTCAATCTAAAATTTGACTGAAAGACAGATGGCTGGGAAATAATAGGTATAATCTCTATCATCACTTGTATATTTCCCCAAATACTCAAATGCTTTATTTCCCCTCCGTGGAAAGGGTTTTGCATTTAATATTTTGGTTGGAGAGGTGTTTTTTTTCTCTCTCCAAAAAGAATTAAGAATATGACTTACATAGCCAAAGCTTGGCTTTTATTTTTTCTTATTTTAAAATATATTTTATTAAATTTTTACAGGGAGGAAGGAAGAAGGATAGAGAGTTAGAAACATTGATGAGAGAGAGAGAGACATCAATCAGCCTATTGGGGAGGTGCCCGCAACCAAGATACATGCCCTTGAATAGAACCTAGGACCCTTCAGTCCCCAGACGGATGCTCTATCCACTGAGCCACACCGGTTTTGGCTGAAGCTAGGCTTTCAAAGACCCTTTAAAAGAGTGGGTGAAAGAGTGGAGGAGGAGGGTGACATGATGGAGTTGGGGAGGGGAGGAGGCAACTCTTTACAGAGAAAGAGAGAACCACTGGTTGAGAGGACCAGTGGGGATTTATGGACAAAGAGGAGGTACAGTAACTACCCGTCAGGCGGAGACGCCATGAAATGGCCTGGGTCAGGTCCCCTGGTTAAAAACTGGGTACTTTCAGACAGACATTTATTCTATCAGAGCCCAACGTCCAAAATCAAGGTGCCAGGGGTGTTCCTTGGGGAGTCTCTGGGGAGGAATTGCCCAGGCCTTTCCCCCAGCACAGGTGATCCTGGCAATTCCTGGTGGTTTGTGGTGGCGTCCCTACCATCTCTGCCCCCTTCTTCCCTGAGTGGCTGCCTACGCGACTTTCCCAGGGAGGTACCAGGCCCATCCTGATGCGGTATGAGCTCAGCTTCACGTTACGCCTGCAAAGACCCCTCTGCCAAATCTGGTCCTCTTCTGAGGTCCCAGGCGGACATGGGGTGCAGGGCAGACTATTCAATCCAGTCAAACCCTTCAAGCCTTGAAGTTTCCAAACCTCCTATTGGAACTTGTAAGATAAAGGCCCATCTGTTCAGGATACATTTTCTTAATTTGAAATATATATCTGAAGGCGTATTGCCTTACTACATATAATAAATGAAAAACAAAGCGAAGCTTTATTACACGACTTCCCTTTGTTTTTCATTTATTATTATTTTTTAAATATATTTTTATTGATTTTTTTACAGAGAGGAAGGGAGATGGATAGAGTTAGAAACATCGAAGAGAGAGAAACATCGATCAACTGCCTCTTGCACACCCCCCACGGGGGATGTGCCCACAATCAAGGTACATGTCCTTGACTGGAATCGAACCCGGGACCCTTCAGTCTGCAGGCTGATGCTCTATCCACTGAGTCAAACCGGTTTCGGCTTGCTTTGCATTTAACCAGTAAATCTGGGGAAAGTCTTGAAGAAGAGCATAGAATTTTCTGTGCATTCTCTAATGGGTGATTGTCAGACAACCATTCTCTCAACCAGTGGTCCTCGGACTGGAAGTTTGCTTCATAATCACCTGGAGGCGTGTCAGCACACAGAGTTGCTGGCCCATCCTCAGAGCTGGACCTTTGTACTTTTTTTTTTTTAATATATTTTATTGAATTTTTACAGAGAGGAAGAGAGAGAGATAGAAAGTCAGAAACATCGATGAGAGAGAAACATCGATCAGCCGCCTCCTGCACACCCCACAGTGGAGATGTGCCCGCAAGCAAGGTACATGCCCCCGACCGGAATCGAACCTGGGACCCTTCAGTCCGCAAGCCGCCGCTCTACCCACTGAGCCAAACCGGTCTCTGCTGGACCTTTGTACTTTTAACAAGCCCCTAGCGACCCCCAGGCTACTGCGTGGGGACCGCACCTTGAGATTCTCTGCCTTAAGTGACAATCGGGTAAGAGCCCCCATTACTCTCTTAAAGGGAGATCTTTCCCCTCACAAGCCAGATCGCTCCTCCTACATTATGAGCGATGTGAAGAGAAGCAGAAGGCATTGTGAAGAAGGAAAATAGGAAGATGCCACTAATAGTGGCTCAATTAGTCTATGATGATGAAGTCTAAGAATAGAAGGGATCTTGTGTCTGATTATACCAATCTATGGCTTACCTTGGGGTTCCTAAAAAGCTAGTCTTTCATATTTATAAAAGAGGAAAAGTTTCATTTTCCTGTTTCCTGAATGCAACTTAGTGTGGCTAAACTTTGCTGGATTTAAGGCAACTTCAGTGAAGAGCAGTAACTGTGGTGAAATTAGTGGCCTGGTTTACTTTCTTTTACTTAGAGTGTGATGGAGTGTAGGCGTGTTTTCAAAGAACTTTTGAGCAAAAGGGACTATTGTGATTGTTTTTAAGAATCGGGATTTGAATAAAGGAATGTCCTATAGCAGCCAAGAAATAGCCAAAGGCTCCAAAATGATTTTAGAGAAATCACCATAAATATGGCCATATGACCTTACCACAGGCTCTGGGAAAAGGGAGTGATATTAACATCTTAAAATACAAATCATGATAATCTGGAAGGAAAATACATGCAAATGTTTGACTTTTAATTTTTCTATCATGGAAGAGTTGTGATATAGTATTCTTTTTCCTCCGCCCAGGTAGAGGTAGATAAAAATAGTTGTGATAATGCAAAATTCCTAGATCAATAAAAATCATACTATGAGAAAAACGCCAATGTAAGAAAATTATGTCAGATGATTGCTGTAAGCATCCATTTATAACCTTTTTCTCCAACATAAGCATGTGCAGTAATATTTTAATATTATTTCTATCAGTTATGAGGTATAAGAAGAATGGGTTAGTTCTTATGCAGTTAAATAATTGATTTGTTTAGAAATCAAAGCATTTTTAGGTATTAATAGCATTGTTAGAAAGCTATTACTCTGGGTAGATTCAACTATAATGTTGGGAAGGCAACAATATCAAATATATAATTTAAAAGAGAAAACAGGTTCTTTGGCAGTACTTCAAAACTGTAAAGAGTGTAATCTTCTATATAGGACTAGAGGCCCGGTGCACAAAATTCATGCACAGGGGTGTGTGTCCTTCAGCCCAGCCTGTACCCTCGCCAATCTGGGACATCCCTCTCACAATCCAAGACTGCTGGCTCCCAACTGCTCGCCTGCCTGCCTTCCTGATTGCCCCTAACCACTCCCCTGCCAGCCTGATTGATGCCTAAGCTGCTCCCCTGCCAGCCTGTTTGCCTCTAACTGCCCTCCCCTGCAGGCCTGGTCACCCCTAACTGCCCTCCCCTGCAGGCCTGGGTCTCTCCCAACTGTCCTTCCCTGCAGGCCCAATCACCCCCAACTTCCCTCCTCTGCCAGCCTGGTCCCCTCCAACTGCCCTCCCCATGCAGGCCTGGTCCCTCCCAACTGCCTTCCCCTACTGGCCATTTTGTGGTGGCCATCTTGTGTCCACTTGGGGGAGCCATCTTTGACCACATGGAGGCAGCCATCTTGTGTGTTGGAGTGATGGCCAGTCTGCATATTACTCTTTTATTAGATAGGATGTATTTTAAAATACATGTAACTATATCCCCAGAGGGCAGTGCTTTCAGGACTGAGCACTTCTGTAAAGTTTGTAAGGATCCCAGTGATAGTATTTCAAATTTCATCTCAATTTTTTTTAAAGCAATTAGGTAAACAGAGTATTTCTAGGGAAACTTATTTCATCCTTGAAAGTGATGTTAAAATCTATTATTGTCATATCATGTTTGCTATAGTCAGTGTTTACAAAATTACTGCTACATCTTAAAGAAAGGAAGAAAAATATAATTATTTTCTCTTCATAAGACTATTCTCTTCATTATCAAATGACATATCTTATAATTATCAAACATATTGTGAAGATTATAATTGGCATTCAATTCAATCAGATCAAAAATAAAAATACAGAACTTAATATGTTAAAGCAAATAATTTTAATTGTTTTTGTTCATTGTCAATGTTTAATAAAAAATATCAAGGAGTATTATTAAAATTTTAAATTGCTGCAGATTCCCATAACCACCATGAAAAAGTAAAATGTGTAATATATTCAGAATATGCAGTGGAATCAAGACTCATTTCAATGAATATCAAAATAATCATTTCAATTACTTCTGATAACACTATAGTACATTTACTTTCAAAGGAATTCTAAGCAGTAAATATCTTCCTGATCTTATACTTTACTATACCTTCCTCATTCTTGTAATTAGTTAACTAATCTAATGGTTGTTTTGGAATTGTGTTCATTCAATCACTACGCCAATGTTCACAGTGTGTGTTCATATTCCTGGCATTGCGTTCTACTGTGGATATAAAATAAATGAAGATACAGTCCCTGCTGTCAAGAACATTATTGTCTCCTAAGGTAGGTATATATAAAACAAAAGCCATCACTATGTGTTGAATTCTAAACATAGGTACACAGAGTGCTACAATACAAAGAGATAGCTAAGAAAAAAGGGATGTTTAGAGAAGGTTTACATACAGGAGGAGTTCAGTTAAAATCTCAGCCAATGTGGGTCAGTGGTTGAGCATCGATCTATGAACCAGGAGGTCACAGTTCCATTCCTGGTCAGGGCACATGTCCAGGTTGTGGGCTTGATCCCCAGTGATCATCAGGAAGCAGCCGATACAGAATTCTCTCTCATCATTGATGTTTCTCTCTCTCTCCCTTCCTCACTGAAATCAATGGAAATGTATTTTAAAAAACCTCAGTCCAGAAAGAAGAGTTAGGCAGAGTGGGATTTGGGTGGGGAAGGCATCAGGCATTCCAAATAAAGAGAACCCTCATTGTGAAGGGTTCTGAGTTGAAAAAAAAAAAAGAAGGAAGAGCAGGGTGTAATGAAAGAGTCTGTTGTTTCATGAAGGTGAGCATGGTCTGCTACATAATTATGGAAGGAAGAGGCAGTCATATTTTCAAGCACTGTATAATTTGGACTTTTCTGTACATATTTGGTGGTTCAGTGCATGTAATGACAAAGGAAAGGGAGCATTAATCTCAGGTTGTTTGGGAAGAAATGGATGCACAGGAGAAAAAGGAAGTTGTTCTGCTCTTAGCATAACTGCACACACCAAAGACCTCTAGGAAGAAAGTAGCTGTCCCTGTTTTTGATTTTAGGAGGAGGTAATATAAGAAAAAAGGGTGAGACCTTTATTTTCTATTTAAATTGGACATAGTCAACACCAGATTTAAGGGTCTCCATTACTTGAGTCTGGATAGATGAATACACCAAATCGAGAACTGGCCACCTCTTCGCTTTTGTATCTCCTTTCCGTGAGAACACCAGCCAAGTCTCTCCGTAGTCTTAGACATGGCACTTAGTTCTCATCCCGTAATTACAAAATGGTAATATACAGTGGCACTGCCTATACATGCATTCAGTGCCGTTTTTAAGTTTCAATTAAAAAAAATAAAGATAGCATGCATTTATTTTCCATTTGGTATGTCTGGCATACTATAACTTTCTATTTTCCCCCCACTTATCCACAGAACTTAATTCAGTTGCTTACATTGGCTACACTGCAATATAAGAAAGCAATTAAACAACTGTGAGTTTGGAATTTTAAGTAACTTTGAAATAATTAGTTCATTTCCTTTTGGAACTGTTTCTAATTACTTTTTAATAATTTGCCCTAGTTGTTTTTTTCTTCATCCTCTCTGCCTTTGTAGAGTTATCTAGGTAAACCATGCTCTATAGGTGACATATACACGTAGTGGTCAGATTATGATGACCTCTGAATGCATATGATCTGGCTACTCAGTGTATGTTCTATATAATAAAAGGCTAATATGCAAATTGTCCCTTCAACCAGGAGTTCGACCAGCAGGCAGGCCGCCCTACCGCCCATGTCCCCGCCCCCTGGCCAGTCTGGCTGGACCCACCCATGCACGAATGAATGCACCAGGCCTCTAATACACACACACACATACACTGAGTGGCCAGATTATTATGCATTCAGAGATCATAATAATCTGGCCACTCAGTGTATGTAGTATCTTACAGGAACTTCAAGCTACCAAATAATGTTTTGAATTAAGCCTCTCCAGACAGCTTGCTTCTGCAGTGACCGCTGTTCCAATGCCAGTACTCTTATAGCCAGCATGAAGGGTGGCCCTGGGTGACAAGCACATGTAGTCTGTCCTGGTCACAGTCGGTCAACGACCTCCATCAACAGTAGTCTTATTCTGAGCTCACCTCCTAGCACTGCCCCCTGCATCCCTCGCTCCAGCCTCCCCCTCTCCCATTTCCCTCAATATTGGCATGTACATTTCAGTTTCTGGACATTTATCCTACTGTTCCCTCTGCTTTCTCTAGTGTGTACATGGCTTAGTCCCCAGTTCCATTTAGATCCCTGCTCAAATGTCACTT
The DNA here is from genome assembly GCA_011751065.1 of Lasiurus cinereus. NCBI lineage: Eukaryota > Metazoa > Chordata > Mammalia > Chiroptera > Vespertilionidae > Lasiurus > Lasiurus cinereus. Next base: position 59,670,320 of record JAAGEH010000480.1, read on the forward strand.
ATGACAAAGAAACTGCCCCTGACTTAGTAAAGTACTAAGTCCTAGTCCATGCACGCTCCAGCCACTTCCTCCTCCCTCACCTGGTTTACTTTTTACATGACGTATTACACACGTCTTTCATATTTACTTATTGTCTTTCTGCCTCTATTGGGATATATCCTCCATAAGAACAGAAACTGTGTTTTGTTCACAACCCTCTCCCTACTTAGGTAAATATTCAATGAATCAATGAATCACAAAAAAAGTAGCATCTGGGCCTATGATGACAGACTGGTCTACACTTTGGGACTCTCTTTGCTGTTTGTTAATAAATTGGTTGATTCTAAAATTACAGCGGGAAGGTTAGGGAGAGGTGGGGCAGATAAGAGATCAACCAAAGGACTTGTATGCATGCATATAAGCACAACCAATGGACACAAGACACTGGGGGGTTAGGGTATGCCTGGGAGGGGGGGGGACAATGGGAAGATATGTATACATGCAATACATTAAAAAAATTAAAAAATAAATAAATTGGTTGAGACTAATACACTAGCGTCCTCCAAACGAGATGCTCATCTAATGCATCTTCAAAAGATCAATGGCCGTGTTGGAAGCCTGTTCACATGGACTATGAAAAGTAACGAGTGAGAAATCTAATTTACATTCAATCCTGAAAAACACACATACACACGTTACACATAAGAAAAGCAAGAGACTAATGTGAGGTGGGGTGTTTAGGGAGAGACATACAGGAGAAGGCATGTCACTGAACTGTATGGAAGGCTGAGATGTAGCCAGAAGAGAGTCGCAGGGGTCATCAGCGGTTGCGACAGAGAACAACATGAGTGATTCTGAGAGAAGAGTCTTTGAATCTTCCCGGAAACACCATGCTAACTGGATGAAGGTAGAGCCAGCTGCCGCAGGCGGCTCACTGGAAGAGGCAGGCCAAGATCACATTATTTGGGGCCTTGTATGTCACTGACATATAGGCTGTCCCCCCAAAATGGATACACACAACATGGTTTTGATTGAGCAGGCATTAGAGAAAGCAGTGCCATTTAGCATCCTTATCAGCGATGCTACAGTTCCTATATTCAGGTCTGAAGGGACCATCAGCAGTTTTGACTCCTGGCTTGGGACGTGGGAAGACTAACCCAGGCCTAACGTGTCCTTGGTGTCAGGGAGGGGTGTGCGCAGACATGATCAAATGACGAGCATTTCTTTGAACTCCTTGGAGACAAAGCACACGGTTCGGTTAATTTCTTTTTTAATCACTCGGTCCTTATTCCTTTTGTTGTTGTTTTTTTGTTTTCTATTTCTCTTTATTTTTAATCCTCACCTGAGGATATGTTTTTTATTTTTATTTTTTTAATATTTCTTTTTAAAAAAATATATTTTATTGATTTTTCACAGAGAGGAAGGGAGGGGGATAGAGAGTTAGAAACATTGATGAGAGAGAGACATCGATCAGCTGCCTCTTGCACGTCCCCTACTGGGGATGTGCCCGCAACCAAGGTACATGCCCTTGACCGGAATCGAACCTGGGACCCTTCAGTCTGCAGGCCAACGCGCTATCCACTGAGTCACACCGGTTTCAGCTATTTTACTTTTTTAAGAAAGAAAAAGGGAAGGAAGGAAGGAGGGAGGAAAAGAGAGAGAAGAGAGAAATATTGCTGTGAGAGAGAAACACTGATTGGTTGCCTCCCATATGAGCCCCCGACCAGGGATCGAATGTGCAAGCAATGACCTTTCGGTGCATAGGATGATGCTCCAACCAACTGAGCCACACCATCCAGGGTGATACTTTCCCCTTTTACTATTGTTATGTTTTAACACTGAAAGGAATGCCTAAATTATAGAGTGCTCTGCATAAGGGTATCATCTTTTTTTATGTTAGATTGTTTCTACTGAAAAAACAAAAGGAATTTAGCCCAAGAGAGACAGAACTACCCCTCCGGACTGCCGGCTGACTCTTTCCTCTGGAAGCTCTCGTTCCCTGTTTAGGGAGCTCCTCCAATTTTGTGAACCCCGCCAGACTGCAGGGATACAGGGCTCAGTCCTGCCTGTTCAGACAAGGTAGGCCACCCACTTTTCAATTACACAGGGCGGGGCAAAAGTAGGTTTGCAATTGTTAGCATGGAAAATAATACAATCATTAATAATAATAGAGAAATAAACTCTGTTTCAGAAACTCACAGCTATCAACCTACTTTTGCGCAAAATCCACAGCAGGTAAGAGCATGAAGAATGGGTTGGAAGAGGAGAAGGTTATTCTGTAAAAGGGGGAAAAATCAAAGTCTCCACCGGGTTATAATTTCAGGATGAACCTCTCAAGCCTCAAACACACACACACACACACACACACACACACACACCAAACTAATACCAAAAAAAAAATACCACCAAAAATAAATATAAAAAATGGGAGGTAAAAGGCTGCTGTAATTTCCAAAAATATCCAGTCTTCAATCATCAGAATTTAGCTGCATTTTATGATACTCTTTTCATCTCTCATTAAATCTAATTGAATTTAATTTCTTTTAGATTTATCTCAAAACCATCCAAGGAAGGAGCAAGTTTCTGGCTGTGTTCCATGTGGTTGCTATGCTCACAATCGGGCTGGCAGATGTAGGCAGATATGGAACCTGGGATATATTCACAAAGCCATATTCCAAGCCAAGGAGGCACAGTACCCAATAGTCTTCTTCTAAACAACCTATTCCCATTTTTGTCATCTGGCTCAGGCCTATGTCTTTGTAGCAGTGATTTTCAAATGTTGAATTTGTCCTCCCCTCTCTATAAATAAAGAACACGATTTTCATAAGCACAAATGTTCTGTTTTCCAATGAAGAGAAAGCGCAAACAACTCATCCAGGGAAATGGTAAGGTACATTTCTAAGAACCCAAGGTAGTTCGGAAAATCATAATGGGTGTCTTTCATAAGCTGGCCGGCATCAAGACAGCCTGTAATTTCCACTGAGTCACGCCTTGTGCGTCCAGGTCAACACACAGAGTAATTCTCGCCTCGTGAGACTTCTCCCAGTGACACAGACAGTAGCGTAATTCCTTGGCTGGTGGCAGCCCAGAGTAAAATCCATAGCAAGATCAATGGTTGTTGTTTACAACTCTCTTTTTGGGGGAGGCAGAAGGAAAGTGAAGGCAAGAAGACGACAGGTTGACTGAGACTCCCTGGCATAAAGAGTTAGAAAATTAATAATTTAAAAATTATCATTGGGAGATTAAAAATAGGCCCTCTTTGCTTTTGAAATACAGTATATAAGTACACACACACATATATATACATATATATTTTTTTCTTTTTGCTGGTGAGTGACAAGGCTTGATCAAATTACAAAAGGCAGAAAAAAATTTCTATCAAAATATTACCATCAACCAAAGGACTTGTATGCAGGCATATAAGCATAACCAATGAACACAAGACACTGGGGGGTTAGGGTATGCATGGGAGTTGGGGGGCAATGGGAAGATATGTATATATGTAATACATTAATAAAAAGAATTAAAAAAAGAAAAAAGATATTACCATCAAAATCTCTAGTCTTTATGAAAATTGTCTATATTTGTAGCCAATCAACATCTGGTGATTTATGTTGTAATTATTCCCTCTCTATCATTTAAGACAACAGAATAATAACTAACATGCAGTCATATGAAAATTACAACAAAATAAGAGTCTGCAATCACTGGGCAACCTCCTCTCCCTGTAACACTTCCCCTGCGACACACATTGGACCCGTAAAAAAGCCACTTGAACTTTCTTTAAAGGTTTAGTACCGACCTGATGTGTATGAGATAATTTGGATGCTTCAGCTGCGTCTTGGGTTTTGAGTTTCTTGGAGAAGGGAACTTATGTGACTAATTCGTTGGCAGATTTATTAGCACCGAGTTAGCCAAGCAGGAAGGCATGCCTGCTCCTAGGTCCTTGGTGATCGAATTAATCTTTGAGCCTCATCGCTTCACTTACTACAACGGCAGGGTCATTCAAAGTTACACAACAATCCAAGTCAACTGGTGATGTTAACGGAAATCTTAGGCTGAGGAGGGATGATCCTTGTCTGGCAGGAGGTATGATGGGTTAAGGAGGCCTTGCTTATAACAGTGGATATTCCATGATGGACCCGAATAGTAGGTTTTAGGACGCGGCTTATGGTGTCACTGGTTGAAGCAGCATGCTGAGTGGGATGAACCATGAGTGGCTTAGAGCAGTGGTGGCCAGCCGGTGGTCCACGGGCCACCGGTGGTCTGTGAGGCCCAAAAGATTGGCGACCACTGGTTTAGAGTCCATGTAGCCTAAGCATTGGGATAACTGGGCTTGGTTTACAGGACACCTTCCCATGTAGATTAAACACAGCAGCCCTAACCGGTGTGGCTCAGTGGACAGAGCGTCGGCCTTCGGACTCAAAAGTTCCCAGGTTCGATTCCGGTCAAGGGCATGTACCTTGGTGGCGGGCACATCCCCAGAAGGGGGTGTGCAGGAAGCAGCTGATCGATGTCTCTCTCTCATCGATGTTTCTAACCCTCTATTCCTCTCCCTTCCTCTCTGCAAAAAATCAATAAAATATATAAAATAAATATAAACACAGGACATATCTCCATGTAAGTTAGTGGACGTCCCTGATCCGTGGTTGAAGAGTGAACGCAGTTCTACTTAAAATAAAGTAAAATGCGTGCCTTGGGTGGGGAGCCACCAGCAGAGAGCAGGTAAACGTAAGAAGAAATATAGTCCCCCTGCTGGGGGCAGTGAGCCCAGTGCTTCCAGTAAAACCATTTGTGAAAGCATTTGGGCATTTCCGATGCCCGTGTGACCGGTTTGGTTTGCATGAAAGGTGCATTTTACACATGATTCCCACAGTGAGGAGCACAGAGCTGAAGTGCTGACACAGCAGAAATGGGCCAGGAACAGGTGTCTACGTCTGCCACGAGGAACCTATAGTGACTGTGTTTCTTATTTATTATACAAAAGAAGGAGCTGAAGTGAACAAACTGCACTCACCTGCACCTACTGACATTTTATAATAAGAATATTTTTAAAACTTCACATTGTTCATTCAGGAAACCCTAGAGCCGGGCAGCTGTTAACTATTGTTGCCGTCCGCCATTGTGTCACCTGGTTGAATTGATCACAGGTGAGGAAGTTTATAATGAAAACATAACTGAGACTTTTTTTTTCTTTTTGTTAATCCTCCCCCAAGGCTCTTTTTCCATTGATTTTAGAGAAAGTGGAAGAGAGGGGGAGAGACAGAAAGAGAGAAAAATCGATGTGAGAGATGCACATTAATTGGCTGCCTCCCACACACACCTGACTGGATGCTGGGGATCAAGCCTGCAACCAGGGTACGTGACTTTGATCAGATTAGAACTGGAAACCCTTCAGTCTGGGAGCCGACGCTCTGTCCACTGAGCCACACCAGTCAGGGCTACAACTGAGACATTCTTAAAAGATTAACCATTTCCCCTGCAGTGGATATCCTAGTTGGGTATAAATTTGCGTTCGAAGCATGTCTTTGTCCTCCACTGCTACACGGTACAGTGGTTCTTCCCTTCTACCGAAGGGACTCACGATGCCAGACTCAACTCAGTGTCACTGGAGGGCTTCTCATATCACCATCACTACCATCTCCTCTCCTGCCAATTAGATCCCCTGTTCTGATTGGCTGCCCTAACTCTTAATTATGTCTCTTTTCCAATAAGCACTTCGGTAAATTTGGTATCTTGCTAAGGACTTATCCATCCCCTTCCTAAGATAGGACTCTGCATCTATGCCTCCCACACTCACTTTGTAGGGAATCTTGCTCGACAAGGATGATACCCTTGAACTCTACCTGCCATCTGCCAGAATCAGATTACAACACCAGCACATTTTCCTGAGGCTGAACCTGCGAGTCTGGATAACGCCACCACAGTAACCGAGTGCTTCTGACACTATTGTAAAGGCATCGGGCATTTATTGACCAACTAGAGGCCCGGTACACGACATTCGTGCACTGGGGGGAGGGAATCTCTCAGCCTGGCTTGTTCCCTCTTGTAGTCCAGGACACCTTGGGGGATGTCCCAATGCCCCCCTAGGGGTCCTTAGCCCTGCCACAGAGGTGGGAGAAGCTCCTGGCATTGCTGCTGCACTCGCCAGTCATGAGCCCAGCTTCTGGCTGAGTGGCGCTCTCCCTGTGGGAGCACACTGACCAGCAAGGGACAGCTCCTGCATTGAAAGTCTGCCCCCTAGTAGTCAGTGCGTGTCATAGAGATTGGTCATTTGGTCAATTTACATATTAGCCTTTTATTAGAGAGGATTGTTTTTACCCACTGCAAGTTTCCAGATTTCCTCCTTAACACCGAAGACCTCTTACTGTCTAGTAGAGTGAGAGTCATTACCATGTCCAATCTCCTGCTCTGAAGCACTTCTTCATAAATGCACAAGGCAGAGAAATACCTAAACTTCCCAAATAGGTTTTAAAGGTGCTATAAAAAATGGCCACCAATTTTCCAAATTAGACACCAATGCTAATGTCACTACAAATATATATATATATCACCTCATTTAATGTTCTTAGTATATTTACTAAGTTTTTGAACTGTCCATAAAAGGTTTACAATTATATGGAAATTTGCAATACAACGGCATTCCTTGACTTTCCTCACCAATTCTGTTCCAAGATAAAAAAAAAAATATCCCAAGTATGATTTTGTTTAGTTAGCTGAATATTGCATGACCTCCTTTCAAGGGATATACCCTTTGAAACAGGACCTACTTAATATTACTCAATTTTGTCAATTGTCTGCGAGTACATCAAGAGTTTCTATTGTCAGATAAAAATAAACACATCCTATTTAAACAGACTTAGAACAGGAAATATATGTGAACCTTATAGCACGCTATGTTACATATGTTTCAACTAAGGTAAACTGGAGTACAGTGGTACCTCGAGATCCGAGTTTAATTCGTTCCGTAACCTTGAGGCGTGGGAAACTATGAGATGCTCGAGTCATGGTAAACTGGTGGGTCGTGTGCAGCCGGCCGATCCGTGCGATTACTCGTATCTCAACTGTTGCTCGTGTTTCAAAGCAAAAATCGCTCGCTCGATGGCTCGTATCTCAAAAATCTCGTATGTTAGGGCACTCGTATCTCGAGGTACCACTGTATAACATGATTCACATGAAAAACCCATAGTACATAGGTCCTCAAGTCAGGACGAGGTCTTGTTCCTAGCCAAGACCAAACGTGAGGGCTAACAGTGCTCTCTGGACTTTTAGCTGTGCTTGGAGCTTCATGCCATTTTTCCCATTAAATTTACTTACTTTTTAATTGAATTTCTTGGAATGAGATTGGTTAATAAAATGATATAGGTTTTAGGGGTACAATTCTATATCATGTATATATTGTATTGTGTTCACACCCCAAGTCAAGTCTCCTCCCATCACCATTTATCACTCACTACCCTCTCTCCTACCTTCCCCCACCCCTCTCTCCCTCTGGGAACCAACACCCTGTTCTCTACATGTTTTTTCCTTAATATCTTTTCACCCAATCCCTTACTCTGATATCTGTCAGCCTATTCTCTGTATCTGTGAGTTTTTTTCTATTTTGTTTGTTAGTTTATTTTGTTCATTAGCTTCCACATATAAATAAAATCATATATGGTATTGGTCTTTTTCTGACAGGTTTATTTCACTTAGTATAATATTACTCTCCAGGCCCATCCATGCTATTGCAAAGGGTATTATCTCCCCTTTTTATGGCTCAGTAGTATTCCATTTTTTATACCCTCATCTACTGATGCACATTTGGGCTGCTTCCAAATCTTGGCTATTATAAATAATGCTGCAATGAACATTCGGGATGCACATAGTCTTTCAAATTAGTGTTTTGGGTTTCTTTGGATAGATTCCCAGAAGTGGAATCACTGGGTCATAAGGCAGTTCCATTTTTGAATTTTTTGAGGAAACTCCATATCGCTTTCCAGAGTGGCTGTGCCCATCTGTTAAATTCATATTTGGTCTACCGCTTGCTAAAGCCAGCTTCCGCAGATTCCCTTATTATCATTCTAATTTCGCAGGGCAATTATCTATTGCCCAGGGGATAGTTTATGCCTCTGTATTTCATGTGCTATTCCTGGGCCATATGTGAGACTTTGCACTGGCAGGGAAATAAATATGTTTTGAAAAATTTAGAATTTGGACTCAGCCTCGTTTTGAATCTGGCTCCATCCCTGGGTAGCTAATGGCCTTGGGCATACTTGACCATTTTGAGTTTCAATTTTATTATCTACAACATGGGGATGATGATAAAGGGGTGTCATAGGGTCTAAGGAGATAATGCATGAAAACTACTTACAACATAAGCAGTCAGTGAATGCGGTGAATAGAATCAATACCGCATATATTTTGTTGTTGTGTCAGACTTCAGGGATCAAAAGATCACTCTTGATTCTAGGATACAGACCACAATCTCATAATTAATGCAGATTATAAGGTACTTTATGAAACTTCATCATGGAAGACGGGCCAGTCATGAGGAGCAGGAAGGGTTCGATAAAGAAAAATGTCAATGCAGAGTGCTTCATTAATGTCACCAGCTGGAACACACAGTGGATTAAATGAACCTGAACTTCCCAAGGTCTGAGAGTCTCTGTAACCTCTCCAGGGCAGGAGAGAACTTTCTTCATTGTATAGGTTTGTGCATATATAAAATTTAAATGGATGGTAGACACACAATACAACATATAGAGGACATACTGCAGAACTGTATCCCCAAAACCTACATAATTGTATTAACCACTGTCACCCCAGGAAACTCAGGAAGTATAGAAAATATTAATAGAGTCAACAAATGCATATTGGATTTTAAATTTTGTCTTTATCAAATAACTGAACATGGAATTTATAAGTAGTAGTTTTATATAGTTGTAGCATATATTCTAGGTGAGATGATGGATCTATTAGTGTTTACATGGATCCAATAAATCTATGTATGAGTCATTTTAATAGCCCATAGCACCTAGCACCATTTTTTTTTTTTGCATAGACAGACAGTTTAGAAGAATTTTACATAACGAGTAATGGTGACAGGAAGAGTTTGGGAGACTTTATCTGGATGGCATTGATGAATGAATCGCTGGCAACAAAGAGAAGTGAGCCGCTATTCTGGCAGGCCACATGCTTTTATCTCATCCCATCATGGTCAGTTCATCCATGGCTGGGGGAGGGGAAGCACTGGGACTACTTCAATTAGTAAAAAGGAAAAAAGCACGAGAATTCAGAGGATCTCTATACTCCATCATGGAAAGGTCAGATTTCGCCTGGGATAAGGTGAGGTCTCTGATCCAGGCAGGAGAGAGAAACGTGTGTACTGTGGGAGCTGGAGGACCAGGGGAAGTCTATGCCTAGATAAATCTGTGGCTGTTGGGGCTGGCAGATCCGTGAATGTGGAAGGGGGTCCTCAGAGCTATTAACAGAAAGGACCTCTAAAACGTAACCCATTTTGATGTGATGCCAAAGGACAGCCTAAAAAATTTTAAAGTGTGCTGGCTGCTTAGATCCAAGGGGGGGGGGGGAAAGACTGTACAGACTTGCGTGCAGCCCCGGAGTTCGCACACTTACACTGGGTCTTTTTGTTTGTTTGTTTGTTTTGTTTTTGCTTTTTCTTCCTCATCTTTAAAAAAGCTGGGAGAGATTAGGCCCACCGAAGAGAGATTTAAAGTATTGATGGCCTTGCCAGTGTGGCTCAGTGGTTGAGCGTCAACCTATGAACCAGGAGGTCCCAGTTCAATTCCCAGTCAGGGCACATGCCCGGGTTGCAAGCGTGATCCCTAGTACAGGGGTGCAGGAGTGCAGGACGCAGCCAATCAACAATTCTTTCTCATCACTGATGTTTCTATCTCTCTCTCCCTCTGTCTTCTACTCTGAAATCAATAAAAACATATATATTTAAATAAGTAAATAAATAATAAAGTATTTATACATTGGAAAGAGGGGCTAAATCTAACCAAGGGGAATTTCCATTAAATATGCCTCTATACAGAATAATATAAAAATAGGAAAACTGTGAAAACTATGTGAAGGTATTAGTTGAATATGAGATCAACATACATAAGTCACAGGGTGATGTGCTTGGGGAAAAAAAAAGAAAGTTAGATTTTATGCTGTATTAATGCATACAGAATTATAAAATGCTAATTCTATGATATTCAGTGCTGGTTAAACCATCCAGAGTATTCTGTGGAGTCAGTGTCAAACTAACAAATTGGAAGAGATTTCATGGAAAGAATCCAGACTGTGGAGTGGGCTGGAAAAACTTATGAGAATGGTAACCATAAAAGCTGAAGATATTGAACTTGGAGAGAACCTGGGAGGGGGGAATGATGTATGAGGCTGAAAAGCCATCATGTAAAAAAGCAGTGAGTTCATCTGTGTGATTCAAGTCCAGAAAAAAGATAAATGTGAGATTACAGGAAGCCATATATCTGAAAAATAAAGTTAACTTTAGAGGTGGCAGATAATCAAATGGATTTCATGGAGAAATAGTGAATTTCCCATCACTACACATTGCCAAGGTAGGGCTATAAAGAAGACTCAAGTGTCCAAATGATGCAGTTAAAATTGATGAACTTTATGCATTTTACAGACCCAGCAAGCTGTGACTCGGTGACTTTCCTATCTTGTTATGAATATACTTTGTGCTAATAGGTGTTCTCATATACATTTTGGCTACAACAAGCAAAAAGGGTAAACATATTCACAAAAATACTAGGAAATATGCTAAACCGAAAAAAATATGAAACTTAAGGTAATAGTGTGTGCATATTTTTGTTTGCCATTAACTTTTAATACTATCAGTATAGCGTTTTCATTAATTTATTATATTAAAAATACATTTATATTGGACAGCCTAAAGAGCTAGCTATATCAGATATTATAGCAATATTTTTAAAAATATATTTTATTGATTTTTTACAGAGAGAAAGGGAAAGAAATAGAGAGTTAGAAACATCGATGAGAGAGAGACATTGATCAGCTGCCTCCTATACACCCCCTAATGGGGATGTGCCCGCAACCCAGGTACATGCCCTTGATCGGAATCGAACCCAGGACCTTTTAGTCCGCAGGCCGATGCTCTGTCCACTTAGCCAAACAGTTCCGGCAATTATAGCAATATTTAAAGACACTGCAGCAACATAAACGCAAAAGAGACATCTAGATATAGATTCTAATATTATTGCTGGAAATGTATTGAAGCTCTAAGCAGGTTTAAGAAAGTGGATTGAGAGAAAAAATGTGGCAGAATAGACAGATGTGTCCTGAGCCTGGTCCTGGAGCAGATAGAAAGAACAGCTGAGGGCCGCATAGGGAGTGTTTGTTGGTGAGCTGAGGGACAGTTATACTCCAGGAGACGGTGGGGGATTGCTGGACAGGGCTCCTCTGACTGGACAGCCCCCACTGTTGCTGGGTTCCCTCCGGGAGCCACCAGCTTGGATGCACGCCATCTTTTTTTAAAAATATATTTTATTGATTTTTTTATAGAGAGGAAGGGAGAGGGATAGAGAATTAGAAACATCAATAAGAAAGAAACATCCATCAACTGCATCCTGCACAATCCCCATGGGGGATGTGCCCGCAACCAAGGTATATGCCCTTGACCGGAATCGAACCTGGGACCCTTGAGTCCACAGGCTGATGCTCTATCCACTGGGCAAAACCAGTTAGGGCAAGACTACATCATCCTGAAGGAGAAAGTGGATGTTACTGGGAGCCTGAAAATCTACAACTGCGACATCCACTGAACAGCTGCGAACCCCAGAGCACCGGTCCCCAATTGGTGCAAACACGAGAATTCAGAGGATCTCTATACTCCATCATGGAAAGGTCAGATTTCGCCTGGGATAAGGTGAGGTCTCTGATCCAGGCAGGAGAGAGAAACGTGTGTACTGTGGGAGCTGGAGGACCAGGGGAAGTCTATGCCTAGATAAATCTGTGGCTGTTGGGGCTGGCAGATCCGTGAATGTGGAAGGGGGTCCTCAGAGCTATTAACAGAAAGGACCTCTAAAACGTAACCCATTTTGATGTGACGCCAAAGGACAGCCTAAAAATTTTTAAAGTGTGCTGGCTGCTTAGATCCAAGGTGGGGAAAAGACTGTACAGACTTGCGTGCAGCCCCAGAGTTCGCACACTTACACTGGCTTTTTTTGTTTGTTTGCTTGTTTTTTGTTTTTGTTTTTTCTTCCTCATCTTTAAATCCTTACTTCTGATTACTAAGCCCAATACATAGGATCACCCAATTGGGGACACCCTAAGAGCAGCAGTTCTCAACCTGTGGGTCCCGGGTCACTCAAGACCATCAGAAAACACAGATATTTACATTATTATATATAACCGTAGCAAAATTACAGTTATGGAGTAGCAACAAAAAGAATTTTATAGTTGGGAGGTCCCCACAACATGAGGAACTGTATTAAAGGGTCATGGCATTAGGAAGGTTGAGAACCACTGCCCTAAGGGACTGCAGGGGAAAGTTGTTTTTCTGGAACCTGGGGATCAGAGCGGAGAATAACCATCAGAGGACCAGCTCTAGGGCAACCCACTCCCACAAACCAATACTGAATGCCACAAGGAAAGCAGGATCTAAGGCTAGAGAGGACCTAGAGACCTGGAGGTCAATCAAGAAACACTGCCACCAAGCAGTTAAATCACAAATTGAATCTTGTGTAAACACAAATAAAGGAATATAAGAAATTAAGGCATACTGCCTGCTTTAAAATCAGGACTGGCTTATAACAGTGGAATGCAGGGAACTGCAATACCGTCCTGACTAGGAAATAGGCATGCCAAACAGAACAGTAGAGGAAGTGAATGACCTTCACTACTGTACATTTTTATTTTTTATTTCTTTCATCTTTTACTTAAGAAACTATTTTTTTTCTTTTTTTCACTTGATTCTGCCTTTTTAATTATTACATTTTTATTTTTAATAAGTATTATTAGTACTATTATTTTACCTTTTTCTTAAAAAAGTATTTTACTTTCTCTTTATTTTACTTTGGGATTAGTGTTCTACATTCTATTTTCATCTTCCCTTTAGCATCATTTTACTCTATCTCAACTTTACCTTTATGGCATCACTCTCTTCCTAACTTTTCCCCTTTTGTTGTCCTGTTTCTCTTTTTCCCTTTTCCTGCTTTAGATTTTCCCTATTCTTTCTTTTTACCCCCCGTTAAAATTCCACCCTAGTTTTATATCTAATTTACAATCCCCTGCTCTAAGTCCATACACACCTCTCTCTTCTCTGTGTTGAATATAAAAAAATTGATTTTCTCTCTGTCCTTTTGTTATTGTTTGCTTGGTTGCTGATTATATCAATTTTTTATGTTTATTTGTGAGATTGTTTTGCTTATTCCTTTTTTTGTTTGTTTTGTTTTTGTTTTTTTGCTTCTGTTTTCCCTTGCCTCACTTGATATTAGTTGTTGTTTGTAGTTTGTATTCATCTCCAGGTACTTGTTGCTGGCATTTGGTGGGATAAGTGGCTGTTCTATTGGAGTTTTCTCCCCATATATGTAGTTTGTTCCCCTCTGCTTTCATATTCTGTTTCTTTTCTCTCTTTTATTTCCTTTTCTCATTTTCATTTTTACACTCCTTTCTTTTTTTTCTTCTTTCTCTCCTATCCTCTAATTTGCCTTTCTCTGGTGGTCACATTTATTTGGGGTTATTAATATCGTGAATACATTTCTGTTCAGTACCTTGTGCGTTGTACCTGATTGTGTTGTATTTTGTGCCTTAAATCAACACAGGAGAGAGAGAACTACGTAACCAGACACCCAGAGAAGAGAAACCATGGGGAGACAAAGAAACAGCTCGCATAAGAAAGAAAAGCAGGCATCACCAGAAAAGGAAGTAAATGAAATGGAGGCAAGCAACCTGACAGAAATAGAATTCAGAGAATGAAAAGAATGGAAGACAAATTCGACAATGTGAGTAAGAACCAAGAGGAAATGATGAAGAAGAACCAAGAAGAAATGAAAAATGACATTGCTGCTATAAGAACTCAAGAGAAAGTATCAAGAGTAGACTATAAGAAGCAGAAGACTGCATCAGTGAGCTAGAAGATAAGATAGGAAAAAATACTCAAGTAGAGCAGCTTCTAGAAAGAAAAATTTAAAAAGCAGGAGGAGAGCCTAAGGGAACTTTGGGACAACATGAAACAAAACAATATCCACAAAATAGGGGTTCCAGAAGGAGAGGAAACTGAGCAAAGAATAGAAAACCTGTCTGAAGAAATAATGACAAAAAACTTCCCTGGTATAGGGAAGAAAAAAACCCACACAAATCCAAGAAGCTCACAGAGTTCCAAGCAAAATGAATCCCAAAAGACTGACGCCAAGGCACATTTTAATTAAATTGCCAAACACCAATAACAAAGTAAGAATCTTCTAAGCAGCCAGAAAATGACAGAAAGTTACTTACAAAGGAACCCCCATTAGACTAGTGACTGATTTCTCAACAGAAACACATCAGGCTAGAAGGAAATGGAATGAAATATACAAAGTCATGCAAAGAAAGGGTCTGAATACAAGAATATTATAACCAGCAAGGCTATCTATCAAAATTGAAGGTGAAATCAGGAGCTTCACAGACAAAAAAAGGACTTAAGGAAATTTATTACCACCAAACCAGCAATGCAAGTAATGCTAAAGGGTCTGCTGTATAGAAAAAAATAGTAAGTGAAGAAGGAACTCAGGGTTAAAGAATAAAAATGGCAACAAATCAGCACCTATCAATGATAACTTTAAATGTAAATTGATTAAATGCCCCAATCAAAAGATACAGGGAATGGATTGGATAAGAAAATATGACCCATATATCTGCTGTCTACAAGCAACCTACCTCAGAAAATAAGATGAACACAGACTGAGGGTGAAGGGATGGAAAAAGATTTTTCAGGCAAAGGTAAATGAAAAAGAGCTGGGGTAGCAATACTTATATCTGACAAATTAGATCTCAAAGTGAAAGACATAATAAAAGATAAGGAAGGCCCCTTGATAATACTAAAAAGAGCAATCCAACAAGAAGAAATAACTCTGGTAAACATATACGCACCCAATCAGAAGCACCTAAGTACATTAAAAAACAACAACAATAAACTCCTGGAGGATATCAAGAGAGAGACTGACAGTAATACAATCATAGTAGGAGACTTTAATGCACCACTATCACCATTGGACAAATCCTCTAAACAAAAAATCAGCAAAGAAAAATCAATCTTAAATGCCTCTTTAGACCAGATGGAATTAGTTGTCATCTTCAGAACATTTCACACCAAAGCCATAGAATATACATTCTTCTCCAGTGTACGTAGGCCATTTTTAAAGACAGACCTTATGTTGGGTCATAGGCAAAGTCCTTTGAAATTCAAGAAGATAGAAATCATATCAAGCATCTTCTCAGAGCAGTGGCATAAAACTGGAAATCAACTCCAATAAAACAATCCAAAGAAATTAAACACATGGAGACTAAACAGCATGCTATTAAACAGTGAAATCAAAGAAAAAATAAAAAACATCATGGCAACAAATGACAATGAAAACAGAACAATCCAACACCTATGGGACACAGTGAAAGCAGACTTGAGAGGGAAGTTCATAGCTCTACAAGCCTACTGCAAAAAAAAAAAAACAAGAAACAATGGTAATAAATTACCTAATCATACAACTTAAAGAGTTAGAAAGAGAGCAACAAGAAAAGCCCAGTGTAAGCAGAAGAAAGAAAATAATAAAGATCAGAGCAGAGAAAAATGATAATGAGACCACAAAACCAATACAAAAGATTAAAAAAAACAAGAACTGGTTCTTTGAAAGGATAAATAAGATTGATGGACCTCTAGCCAGGCTCACCAAGAAGCAAAGAGAGAGGACACAAATAAACAAAATCAAAAATGAAAGCAGTGAAATAACAACAGACCCCACTGAAATACAAAGGATTGTTAAAAAATACTATGAATAACTCTTTTCCAACAAACTGGACAACCTGGAGAAAATGGACATATTCCTAGAAAAATATAACCTTTCAAAATTCAATCAGAAAGAATCTAAACATCTCAATAGGCCAATAGCTATGGAAGAAACTGAAGTAGTCATCAAAAAGTTTCCAGCAAACAGCATCCCAGGGCCAGACGGCTTCACAGGGGAGTTTTACCAAACATTCAAGGAAGAACCAAAACCTATTCTTCTCAGACTATTCCAAAAAATTCAAGAGGAAGGAACACTTCCAAGCGCATTTTTTGAAGCCAGTGTCACTCTAATACCAAAACCAGATAAAGACAACACAATGAAAGAGAATTACAGCACATTATCCCTCATTAACATAGATTTCAAAATCCTCAACAAAATTTTAGCAAATCAGATCCAGCAGTATATCAGAAAGATCATACACCATGACCAAGTAGGATTTATCCCAGGAATGCAAGAATGGTACAATACGCACAAATCAATAAACTCGATATATCACATAAACAAATTGAGAGATAAAAATCACATAATCTTATCAATTGATGCAGAAAAAGCATTTGACAAAATCCAACACTCTTTCTTGATTAAAACTCTCAACAAGGTGTGAATAAAAGGATCATACCTCAACATAATAAAAGCCATATATGATAAACCCACAGTTAACATCATACTCAATGGGCAAAACTAAAACCATTTCCCCAAAGAAGAGAAACAAGACAGGCATGCCAATTTTCACCACTCCTGTTTGACATAGTACTGGAAGTATTAGCCACTGCAATTAGACAAGAAGAAGAAATAAAAGGCATCCAAATTGGAAAAGAAGTAGTAAAGCTGTCTTTATTTGCAGATGACATGATACTGTACATAAAAAACCCGAAAGACTCCATTAAAAAAGAATTAGACTTAATAAATGAATTCGGCATGTAGCAGGATACAAAATGAATGCTAAGAAATCTATGGAATTTCTATACACCAATTAGTGAAATTACAAAAAGAGAGACTAAAAAAGCAATCCCATTTACCATCGCACCAAAAAAACTAAGATACCTAGGAGGTAAAAGACCTATACAGGGAAAAACTACAGGACACTGAAAAAAGAGATAGAGGAAGATGTAAACAGATGGAAAAACATACCATGTTCATGGATTGGTAGAATCAACATCATTAAAATGTCCATACTACCCAAAGCAATCTATAGATTCAATGCATTCCAACAACATATTTCACAGACCTTGAAAGAACTCTCCAAAAATTCATCTAGAATAAAAAAAGACCCTGAATAGCCACAGCAACCCAGATTTCAAGCTGTATTACAAAACCATTATTCTCAAAATAGCCTGGTACTGGCACAAGATCAGACACATAGTCCAATGAAATACAAAAGAGAATCCAAATATCGACCCAAACTACTATGCTCAATTAATATTTCACAAAGGAGGCATGAATATATAACAGAGTCAAAAGAATGTCTTTAATAAATGGTGCTGGGAAAATTGAACAGATACATCTAAAAAAATAAAACTAGACCACCAACTTACATCATACATGAAAATTAATTCAAAATGGATATAGGACTTAAACATAAGATGGGAAACCATAAAAATACTAGAGGAATCCACAGGCAGAGAAATCTCAGACATATGCTGAAGCTATTTCTTAACCAATACCGCTCTTAGGGCAATGGAAACTAAAGAGAAAATAAACAAATGGGACTACATCAAAATACAAAGCTTTTGCACAGCAAAAGAAACCATCAACAAAACAATAAGAAAGCCCACTGTATAGGATGACATATTTGCAAATGTTATCACTGATAAAGATTTAATCTCCAATATCTACAAGGAACTTATACAACTTAATAAAAGCAAGATAAATGATCCAATATAAAAATGGGCAACAGACCTAAATAGAATTTTTTCGAAAGAAGACAGAAGGAAGGCCAAGAGACATATGAAAACATGCTCAAAGTCACTAATTATCCGAGATATGAAAATCAAAATGACAATGCGGTACCATCTCACACTTGTCAGCATGGCAACCATCAACAAATCAACAATTGATAAGTGCTGGCGAGGATGCGGAGAAAAAGGAACCCTCGTGCTCTGCTGGTGGGAATGCAGACTGGTGCAGCCGCTGTGGAGAACAGTATGGAGTTTCCTCAAAAAACTAAAACTGGAACTCCCATTTGACCCAGTGATCCCACTTCTAAGAATATATCCCAACAAACTAGAAACACCAATCAGAAAGGATATATGCACCCCTATGCTCATAGCAGTACAATTCCCTATAGCTAAGATTTGGAAACAGCCTAAATGCCCATCAGCAGATGAGTGGATCAGCAAACTATGAAACATCTACAAAATGGAATATTATGCTGTTATAAAAAAGAAGGAATTCTTATCATTTGCAGCAGCATGGATGGACCTGGAGAGCATTATGCTAAGTAAAATAAGCCAGACAATGAAAGAAAAATACCACATGATCTCACTCATTTGTGGAAAATAAAAAGCATTATAACCTGATGAATAAAAAAATAGATACAGAGGCAGTAAAGCACTATCAAATTACAAGGGGAAGGCTGGGGAATGTTGGAGAAGGAGGGAAATAGATTAACTAAAGGACTTGAAGGTATGTATATAAGCACACCAATGGACACACCACATTGGGGGGTGGGTGAGGGCATGCAACAGGGGTTAGGGGAGGCCGGGGGAAAGGTCAATGGGAAAAAAAGGAGATATATGTACTAATATATGTAATATTTTAAATAAAAATATTAAAAAAGTGGACTGAACAATAGAGAATCAAATACACAATTTTGCACAACACTAAATATTATTATCATGGCATATCACAAGTTTAAGGGCTGAGAGTTCAGATAATTTAATTTCCTTAACACTGTTCTGCAGCTTGTTGAGGTCTGTGCTGAGGTTTTCACTAGCACATTAAATAAAGAAAAAAACGAAGACAATACATTTCTCATAATGTGAAATGTAGTCACCTTTTAAAGCGTGAAATACTAATTCTTTGATGAAATGCTGGTGAACATAGCTGTTAGTTTCTGTGAGTTTTTATTTTTTTTTTTATGGTTAGTGATCCAGTATTCATTTTTCCATATTTAATTCTTAAAAAATAATAGAGGTATATAAACCCACGAAGTCTGTTAATAATCATTTAAGTGACAATGCCTCTTGGCCCTCAATTCTTCAATCGGGGGAAATCTACATTTACCAGTTTCTTTCCAGGAATCTAATGAAAGGTTGGGATAAGAGGCTCTACACAGCCCAGTCAATGCTTGGGATTTCCAAATTATCCAGTCCGTGAACCGCTACTGCGTCTGCAGCACATCAAAGTTCCAGTGGGTAGCCAATGCCTTTCGTTTTTCAGTTTAACTTTAGGAAACTGGGATCAAATGTAGAAATCAATCCGGAGTAAGAGCAATAATCCTGCAATTAATTAAGCAAAAAGCAATACCATTTTTAAGTAATTAACCAAGAATGCCATGAATTGGAATGTGTTGCTTCTTAATAAGACAGAATTCCTTTTAGAAAATTTCTTACAGGAATTGTAGTGATTTTATTGAGAGAGGGTATTAAAAATAAACCTACATATTTGACTCGGCTTCTCCTCCCTGCACTTACGTACGCTCCCACAACATCCTATTGGAAAGTTCATTTAACTGCTAGTTGTCTCCCAATACTTTTTGTCCTTTCGCTCACACTCATAGATGTGGGTGCATGATCACTTAGCATAAGACTCAACTTTCCTTAGAGCCATGCATGACCAACTAAATTCCACCAAAGTAAGATGGGCAGAAGTGATGTGCACCCTTAAAACAAATATCTGTGCTCCCTCCACCCCCTTCTCCATCCTCCATGCTAAGAGATGGCCAGAACATCTTTAGCCGACAAATAAACACCACAATTTGAAGATGGCTTAACTATTCCTAGAGACTACTACATGAGAAATAGAAAAAAACATCTTACTTGGTAAGCCACTATACTTTGGGGTCTCTTTGTTATAATAGTCTGTTCTTTAACGTGGAAGCTTAATTGGAAATGTAAATATTTAACACAGGAAGAATACAGAATACTAGAATATCTTCACTAATAAAAGAGTAAGATGCAAATTGACCATACCTTCATGACACCCACCAGCCAATCAGGAGTGAGAATGCAAATTAGCCCAATAAAGATGGTGGGTTAATTTGCATACACAGGTATTGAGTGGCCGGATGGTGGGATGCTTGCATTGTCGCCATGGCAATGACACAGTGTTCTCTACCGCTCCAGTCACTCCAAGCCTCTGGGCAATGTGGGAAGGTTGAAAGGCGGCTCTGGCCCGAGCAAAGGCAGTGTCGGCAGCCAGGGAAAGGAAGGCCCATTCTTACATGCATCTTCATGCATTGGGCCTCTGGTATATATATAAAAGCCTAAGCCACCATTATGACTGGTCAAGTGGTCGCTATGACATGCACTGACCACCAGGAGGCAGACCCTTACTACAGGAGCTGCCCTCTGGTGGTCAGTGCACTCCCACAGCCCATCTCCCACAGTCCCTCTACCCAGGTGGCTGGCTCTGATCAGCCCCAATTGCCGGCCAGGCTGAGGAACCCCACCCACGCATGAATTCGTGCACTGGGCCTTTAGTATACACATAAATTACTAGCAAATGTTAATTTAAAATTATATTTACACATACTTGAATACAGTGGAAAAATAATTACATAAAGGTTAGTAAAAATATTTACGACATAGAAATACCTATAAAGAATGATCTGAAATATGTAAAAGTGCTTTGAAAAAAATTCCTGGAAGAAAATATCCCCCAACAATACCTGAGTTTATCTCTGGAATTAGGATTATAGATCCTTTTATCTCTACATCTTTAAGAGTATTTCTGTGCTTTCCAATGAACAGAAAAAGAACAGGTATAAAAATATAAATGACTTCTTTGCATAAGTGTCTCTTACAGCAACTCTAACAGTGGAAGAGAGAGCACCTGCAGTGAAACTCCCACCCATATCTGGAGTGGCGTGCACATTGCTAACCTCCTAACTCAAGGCGACCAAAGCACCTGCTCAGATTTTAGTTGTGAATTTCTGAGCATATGTAAGTACATTTTAAAATCTACCAGGGTTAGACACAATCCCATTGTGTAATCCACACATAACACAGATTTCATGTAATTCCGGTAATGTACACATTCTAACTATAGAAACAAAACCTGGCAAAGTACTTAAGAATAAGTCTTATAGTCTATTAAGGAAAAATGCCAGATAGCATTATGTTTTTATTGATTTAAAATCCACATAAAGTAATATAGCTGCCATTCTTGATATTCTTTACGTAGAGGGCAGATACTTCTCCAAATCTCCAAAACACCCTTTCTTTTTCTACCTGGCCAAAGCTCTCCTTGAAAAACCAACCCCATATCTCTTCTCTTTCATTCACTTCTTTCTTCCATTTGTGCTTTTCCTGATTCTTAATTAAAAGCTAGACATTTGTAATGCAATTTGTTCATCTTCCATCACAAACCCTATCCCGGTCCTCTCTTTCCTTCACTTATTATATCCTAAAATCCCAAGAAATGATAGGAAATAAATGATTATGTTACTGTTTTATATATTTAATATCCTATTTAATATACTATACTTTTCGTGCTTTTCAGGCATTAATGCTGCTAGTGATTTTTATTTTGACCTGGCTCTAACCCCATTCAGTCCCAGGATAAAACATTTCATCATTCAATCTTAGTCTTACCGAATTCTCTTTTCCTGGTGCAACTCAATAATTATATTAATCAACATAAGTTCATGTCAAAAAGCTTTAACCCTGTATAACATCAATTCAATTGACAGTGGTTATAGCTTGTTGACAATGATTCTGAGGTTACATCCTTGGTACAATATATATATAAAAGGCTAATATGCTAAGTGTTCCTCCCCCCATCCAATCAGTCTCTATCATGTGCACTGACCACCACCAGGGGGCAAATGCTCAATATAGGAGCTGCCAAGCTGCAGTGACTTGGCAGCGGTGGTTCTCAGATGATGCATCCCGGAAACCAGAAAGGGTTATGTTGTTGCTGGGGCACTGTTGGTCCTGAATCTGGTTTACTGCACACTTGTGTTTGCATTCCACACCCTGTATGACAGCAACTTTGCCAAGTTCCCTCTTGACCTCTGGGACCTCTCAGGGGATGTCAGAGAGCTGGTTTCAGCCTGATTCCCACAGGCCAGGGTGAGGGACTCCATCTGCCAGAGGGACCCCACTTACTCCGCAGATGCCTTTCAAGCTAGTGTCACCCCAGGTGTGGCTGGCCATGGAGGGCCTGGGGAGGGACCACCAGAGGTTGGTTCCAGGGCATGTCCAGCTCATCTTGCCCAATCCCACCCCACCACTACCTTCTCATTCATTTCCTTTCAATGTGCACGAATCCGTGCACCAGATCACTAGTAGGGTTATAAAATGTCGTAAGTAAAGTTTCATACTCACAGGCAAGAAGATTCCATTTCTAATTCAGCCAAAACTTTCACTGGAGTTACAAATACAGTGGTACCTCGAGATACGAGTGCCCTAACATACAAGATTTTTGAGATACGAGCCATCGAGTGATCGATTTTTGCTTTGAAATACGAGCAACATTTGAGATAGGAGTAATCGCACGGATCGGCCGCCTGCACACGACCCACCAGTTTACCGCGACTCGAGCATCTCATAGTTCCCCACACCTCAAGGTTACAGAACGAATTAAACTCGTATCTCGAGGTACCACTGTATTAAAAAATAAAAACATCCTGAGTAATAAGGAGTTTTATGTACATGTTTTCTTCAAATTACTTTTGATTCATAATGTGAAAATCCACAAATTTCTCTCTCAAATCCTAGTGTTTACTATAAGCACATCCTCTGTCTGTATTCTTAGCTTCTATGAAGAAAATACAACTTAAGTTTTTATCATATAATAATGTATGGCTATTATCTTATTTGGATTTCTTTTTCAATTGCATATGAGAAATATGTATTACCCATTTACTAAATTAAATAAACAAAACCCTACATGTCAATTCACCCTCTTCTCTGTGCTATAACAATAATAGCCCTAATGCTTGTATAAAAGTGTTCAAATACATCAGAGCTAAAATGTTCTCTTTTGTTGAACAGCAAATGATATGGGAGGGAAGGAAGCAAGAGGATGTAGGTGCCTTTGTTGAGTTTTCGGTACAGAGATAATGTAAGGCAGCAGGCTGCTTTATAATAGCAGAGCGACACGAATAAATGAAAAAAAATTGCTGGGACAATAAAAGATATTCTCTCCTCTGCTTCCTTGAATTCAAACTCTGCTCTATGAACTATCAGAACAGCCTGCTAGTTACCAGCTAAATTACCATATGACTAACAGGGCAAAACCATGTCCTTTTACATTTTTGAAATATTGTTTTTTTTAAATTTCTTCAAGGAAAGGGCTTAGACAAATTCTTACATCACACTGTGGTGACCCCTAACCTTAACATTATCTTCGTTGCTACTTCACAACTGTAATTTTGCTATCATTAATGAATCATAATGTACATATCTGTGTTTTCTGATGGTCTTAGGCGACCCTGCCAGTGGTTTTCCAAGATCATTGGAAAACACAGATATGTACATTACGATTCATTAACGGTAGCAAAATGACAGTTGTGAAGTAGCAACGAAAATAATTGTATGGTTGGGGGTTACCACAACGTGAGGAGCTGTATTAAAGGACTGCAGCCTTAGGAAGGTGGAGAACCACTGCTGTAAACAAGCCTACTGTACCACCAGTTGTATAAAAGTAGAGCGATACAATTATGTACAGTGCATAGTATTTAATAATGATGATAAATGACTATGTTACTGGTTTATGTATTTAATATACTGTACTTTTAATAATTATTCTAAAATATATTCTTTCTACTTAGAAACAACGTTTGCTGTAAAACCGTATGCTGTGTTCCAATGGCAGCAGCCTATCCATCGTATTTACTGCCTCTCAGTAAATGTCATGCTCAGTGTAATCCTGTGTGGTTTTGTATATTGACATGTAGAGGCTTGTAGCCTAGGAGCACTAGGCTATACCATATGGCCTAGGTGTGTGGTAGGCTAGCCCATCTAGGTTCAAATGCACTTGTGATGTTCAAATGGTGAAGAGATCACCTAACAACACGTTTGTTGTTAAGTGTATGCTGGCATATTAGAAGGCAATGCTTATTAAAAATGTAAGACATCATGTGAAGGAAGACTCAGAAGCACATTTACAATACCAGATGCTCTACCAAGCAAGGTACAGTCCTTAGAATTTTACCTCAATGCATTTAAATTCTAAAATTTTAGGCACTTCAGATAGGATTAATGCATTAACTTAAGAACAAATGGCTACAGTACAACACACAGAGGGAGGAAGTGCAGTAAAATTAACAATAACTTGCAATGATAATTCCAGGGGTCTCCAGCACAATGTTGGGGTCCAATAAAGGGGGTGGGAAATGAAGAAAAAGTGTGCTGAGACTTTTATGGGAAGGGGAAAGGAAGGCAGATTAACTCTAGACTTTGGTGAAAGATTGTTACTTTTAAAAGTATCTTATAAACTTATGAGTAATTATTAGAAGATTTCAAGTAGGATGTTAACTTCAGAATAATTAGAGGGAAAAAACAGAAAAAAAGGTAAGTTGTTCAATTTTTAAAAGGTAGGAAAGAGGCAAAGAGAAGCAAATAGAAAGTATAATAAGTATCCTATATGATAAAAGCCTAATATGCAAAGTGTCTGGTGGTCCGTTCAACCAATCAAAGCACAATATGCTAATGATATGCTACGGCTGCTCAACCACTCGCTATGACATGCACTGACCACTAGGGGGCAGACACTCCAACTGGTAGGTTAGCTTGCTACAGGGGCTGGCCAATCAGGAATGCATGAGGAGCAGGCCTAAGCCATCAGTCGTACATCCCTCAAGGGTTCCCAGACTGTGAGAGGGCATAGGCTGGGGACAATCCCCTCCCCCAGTGCACGAATTTTATGCACCGTGCCTCTAGTATAAAATAAATGCAAGGAATGAATCCAAATTGTTAACACAATAAATATGAATAAACAAAATAAGTTACCTGAATTTCTCAATGTCTAATATATTAGAAAATAAAAATATTTGATGATTTAAAGAAAAATAGAAAAGGAGGGAATATATCTACTAGCCTTTTAATGTACCCAATTAAGTAAAAGGTAAACAACAACAAAATGGTTTTCTGCTTCATTTGATGGAAAACATGCCATCATTTATAAACAAAAGAATCATGGAAAGGAAAATATGTAGTAACATAAGGTTGAGAAAGACATATGGAGAATGGTTGGGCCTAGTTATACAATTTGTAGAAAAGGAAAAGAACAATTTCTGTTTTTCCTTAATGGAAGAGTAAATAGAAATGTCTGAAGATGTAGGCCTTCTACATTAACAATTACTACTAACACTTCTATCGTGTTTCCTGCGTGCATGACACTGTTCTAAGTACTTCACACTTATTAAATTATTTTATCTTTACAACAGTACCCACTTTAAGCTGAGAAAACGGAGGTGCCAAAGGCCATAGCTCATACAACAGAGTGAGAAGTTAGGAATTTGAACCTAGATAGTCTGATAACATACCTGTATTTTCAACCATTTTTCTATCTTATGGAGACCTATGTGCCACTTAAATAGTATTGTAAAATAATAATATTTCTGCTGAGTAAATTCATTCTATTATTACAGTGTCATGAAAGATTTTTTAAAAATATATTTTATTGATTTTTTACAGAGAGGAAGGGAGAGAGAGAGAAAGTCAGAAACATCGATGAGAGAGAGACATCGAGCAGCCGCCTCCTGCATGCCCCACTGTGGAGATGTGCCAACAAGCAAGGTACATGCCCCCGACCAGAATCAAACCTGGGACCTTTCAGTCTGCAAGCCAACGCTCTATCCACTGAGCCAAACCGGTCTTGGCAGATTTTAAATAATGTGATTGAGAATGGGAAAGGTCAGGACATTCCTAATTGTGAAACATTGTCCGCACACATGGGTAGGACATTAGGCATTTTTGACTACTGCCCACTAAATACCAGAATTCTGTATTTTAATTATACAAATAGCACACAATGCATTCTATTAAAAATATTTTACTTATTTTTTACAGAGAGGAAGGGAGAGGAATAGAGAGCTAGAAATATCGATGAGAGAGAAACATCGATCAGCTGCCTCCTGCACACCTCCTACTGGGGATGTGCCTGAAACCAAGGTACACGCCCTTGACCGGAATTGAACCTGGGAACTTTCAATCCACAGGCCAACGCTCTATCCACTGAGCCAAACCGGTCAGGGCATACAATGCATTCTCATGATAAAAATCTAAACTACAGAAGTTTATAGAATAAAATCACCTTCCTTCACTCTAACCATTCTTCTCGCTTCCTCAGCAGTAATAGGTTGGGTGTGGTGTCACAGAAAACTGTAATTTGAACATCACTTTCTAACATAAAATGAGCTATGAAGTAAATCCATTTTCTTCTTTGCTTCGTTTATTCTAATGATGTTTCTATCCCTGAATATATGGACCTCTCTCGTGTTTGCCCAATAAAACAAATATATGCTGCTAATTTGTAAAGTCATTGTCCTATTACTTGACTTAAACTTTTTAAACTTTTTGATCTTCTAATATATTAGACATTGAGGACAAAAGATAGACCAAATTCCTGTCTCATAAGATGGCTCAAAGCAAACTAATGCCAAAACTCAAGTAAAACAAACATGCAGTTCAGTATCACGAAAGCACTCTAAAACAAATCAATGTTTTGCTCTAATTCCAGGGAAAAAATGGTGAGTCTGGTTCATCTACCACCGTGACTTCAGAGCAGGTGGTGTCCTCATACTCTATAGTAGGCGGAGGTCCAGGATGCTTGATGTCCTGCCATCCATTGGCTTACTTCTCCCCAAGAAGAGCCCCCCAATCTTTCAAGATCTTCACCTGTCCCTTGGGACAGTCACATAAGTGAAAAACCTGTTGACCGTTTTTTTAACTTACATTTTAAAAACAACCACAGAGTAGTTTGTCTGTAGTTCCCACTGGATTGGAGAGCCGTTTGTACTTTGGGGGGAAATTTATCAAGTCTTGTCCACCACTCTGGAAAATCCTGCCACAGAGAGCAATGCCACTGAGCACCATTGGTGTCATCAGTACGAGACATTTGTATCCACACTGTACTTAGAACTGCCACCTCCATGGTGCAAGCATCTTAATATTTTTTTTAAAGGTTTGAGATCAAAGCACTTAAACTTTGAAATAAACTGTTTCATTCTAAATTATTTTCCTTTAATTTCGCCTTTGTGTTTCACTGTTCTGATTACATTGACATTTTGCCTTAGTTGTGTGTAAATAAGGTTGTATTGCCTATACATTTTATTTCAGGAGAGTATAAGACATGGCAAAATATTTGTTTTAAAGAGGGATTTAGGATTAGATAGGCTTAAGAACTGGAAGGAAGAATATGGTCAGACAATCCACTTCACTGGAAAAGATGAGGAATGGGGGTTCAATGAGGCTAGTTTTTGCCTGAATTCAGAAAAACAAACAGAAAAGAGTAATTTGAAGCTGGAAGCAAATTCAGGTACCGAAGGCATCCTCTTCAGTGAACACAGGAAGAGACCGAGGACTAAGGCATATGGCAGATATCAAGTGCCAGTTCGTGGCAGGGGTCGAACTGGAAACCCCGTGGCAATCCTGGGGTCATCTACCTACCGCCCTCTGTAACCGAGAAAGGGGATCAGGTAGGCGAAAGGGAGAAAAGCGAAAGGCACTGGGCCAGCCACCGAGTCTGAAGGCGGCAGCTCTTTCGGTGACCAGAACATGGTAATCCTCAGCCCTCAAGCCTGGCTCCTGCCGAGTGTAAAGTGATGATAGAAGTTCGAGAATAAAAAGATGAAGGAAGAAATGGAAAAGTCCACTCCGGAAACACTGACACAGACAGCCATATGCATTATTTTGCCGTAACTGATAGGGAAGTCCGTTGTCATTATTTTTCCTTTTCCTTTTAATTACGGACAGTGTATTGCTGGGATCACTGGGATAATCTTCACCTTTGGCATGCTTTAGATGACAGCAAAGGCCAGACCGCTATGAGACAGTGCACAACATGAAACATGTGTGGCTTACAAACA
Source organism: Lasiurus cinereus (assembly GCA_011751065.1). Taxonomy (NCBI): domain Eukaryota; kingdom Metazoa; phylum Chordata; class Mammalia; order Chiroptera; family Vespertilionidae; genus Lasiurus; species Lasiurus cinereus. The sequence goes on from JAAGEH010000480.1 coordinate 59,698,514, forward strand.
GGTAAGTTTTGAGGGGTATCAGGAAAACTCAGTCAAACGCATCTCTCCTGGGAGAGAGCTGAAATCCATTCTTGGCCCTCTCATGATATTCAAATACCGTCTGAAGATTTAATATGTTTTTCCCAGCGCTTCTGCATGAATACATATTAGCAAACCTCATTGTTCTGCTGTAATGGCATGGAAGTATTGAGTTAATGTGCCTTCCATCTGCTTTGCCTCTTTACCTAGGGCAAAAAAAAAAATGTTATGATTCAACAATGCCTAATATTCGAAGCCTTTCTCCGTGGAAATATCTTTTCAAGTACAATTTAATTAATGATCTAATAGAGGATGTGTTTGTGAAGTCCCCTCCCTCCCCACTCTGTGCTAAGAAAACAGTTTCAAAGGGCTAAGGGTCTTTAGAAGACGGATAACCAAGTATACCTTTCTATTCTTTAAAATTCATTCATTCTTCAAAGCCATTCAAATTGCTCTTGAGGAATCCAAACACTGTCTCCCAAATATAAGACACACAAAAGCTCTAAAGCCCTGGCTTCTATGTAGAACGATGGTCACCTGACTTTCATCTGCACCGTAAAGTGCCTGATCCGATCTTTTCATATAACGTCGAGAACACAGTCGGGTATGTACATCATGAACCTATCTTTTGTTTCTTGTATGGCTTAGGCATGTATGACACACATTTTCAGATTTATTTTTCTCTTTCACTACAGTGATTTCTGTATATTTTTCCCCTGGAGGAAGGATTGAATTTTCAGGAAATCCGGGCTGCAAACAAATCCCTAAATTACACCATCTCAGCTCATGTCCTTGAAGATTTCCCTACAGAGAGGTGTACAGAAGGATGTTTTAGCCGTTCTTACTGCTGGGTGGCTACCCTTCAGTCCCAGAAAAACAAATAAGTCTACAGATTGGACATAGCAGAGGGTTACCGCCGACCCTGAACCCATGTAAAAGGTGACACACATAGATCAGGACCGTTACAATGGCAGGCACCGGCCTCTCCCCCTGCCTGCATCCTGATCAATGAAACTGGGAGTCTACTTTCAATGGGCAGAATCCAGAAGAACACAAACCTATCATTTTGCTCATCTCCCGAAGTCCTCTACATTATTTCATCAATGAAAATGGCCTGCCTTCCTGCCTGCGGGCATGAGAGAGCAGGGAAGAGCTCAAGCCCTTGGGTGATTGTGTGCGGATTTCATCTTGGCTGTAATGACCCCGCCACTCGGTGAAACCTGCTAAAGTGACCTGTCAGTCAGAAGGAATTTCTTTCCTCCTCCCTCACATTGCTATCCCCAGCTCTCTGGTGCCTGGAAGTGGAATGATTCCCTGGATTGTAGGCTAATAGAAGGCGGTAGTTTGGGCTCATTTCTCTTTGCATTTAGGGGTAGGGGAGGAGGAAGGAGGGGGTGATTTTCAGGAACTGACACCTAGGAGGTGCTCAGTAACTGCTTGCTGAACTGAATTAAATTAAATTAAATTAAAAACAGTGGAGGAGCCGAAACCGGTTTGGCTCAGTGGATAGAGCATCGGCCTGCCGACTGAAAGGTCCCAGGTTCGATTCCGGTCAAGGCCATGCACTTGGGTTGCGGGCACATCCCCAGTGGGGGTGTGCAGGAGGCAGCTGATCGATGTCTCTTTCTCATCGATGTTTCCAACTCTCTATCCCTCTCCCTCTCTGTAAAAAATCAATAAAATATATTTAAAAAAAGAAAAAACACAGTGGAGGAGACATTTTTATTCTTTGTCATCTTTGGGCCCTGCCCTGTAAGGCCCTCTGGTCAAACAATTGAACCCTTTTCGCTGCAGATTTTCCTGCTCACTTCAACTGCAAGGGAGAGAGCTTTTAAGCAGAAGGGCAACAAAACTCCCACCTGGCTCTTTAAACATTGTGTGGAAATCAAGTATTATCTTTCTTTGTTTCAGGGCTTTTCAGGTGCTTAAGAAATTTTTTATTTTGGAATCCAAAGTCAGAAGTGGTTTACATTTCTTACCTGAATGGACAGACAACAATGAAAGAATTTAGATTAAGTTAAAAACAAACAAACAAAAAAACAAAATAAAAAACTGGACTAAAGGAACTGAGGCATCCCTGGGCTTTGTACCCTGAGATGACAGAGTCTTCACTATGAAACACTTGGGGTTTGTATTCGCAGCTGAATAGCTTACACAGCAGACAGCCCAGTGAATGTTTCACCCTTAGAAAAGGAAAAAGAGCAGAACGCTATAGAGGGGATAACGAGCGTGCAGATGAAAGGTGAAAGGAGAGGACCACGCTGCTGTTATCCTGTACTGAGAGCATCATTTTATACTTTCAAAAGAAACAAATGGCTTCTTTCACGGGGCCTTCGTAACTCTGGAGGCAATAGGGAGGGAGTCCGAGCAGAGTTAGGATGTTTCCAGGAGAGAAATGGGGAAATAACCTCGGGTGGAAAGCAACAGGCAGCTGGAGAGAGCCGGCCTGCAATCCTCATCCCCTGACCACTGGTCTCTGCCTCCCCCACGGCTGTGAGGTCTTGATGTTCCAACGAGCATCATCAGGGAAACACGGTCCAACACACCGTTCATAAACTGAGGTGGAGATTTCCCCAGCAAAACTGCGTTCCCATCCAGATTCACTTCGTGAAACTCAGAATCAGTCGCCTGCACCTGATGTCACTTTGCAGAAGCCCCTGCACTCTCTTTTTTTTTTTTTAATATTTTATTGATTTGTTACAGAGAGGAAGGGAGAGGGATAGAGAGTAAGAAACATCGATGGGAGAGAAACATCGATCAGCTGCCTCTTGCACACTTCCCGCTGGGGATGTGCCCGCAACCAAGGTACATGCCCTGGACCGGAATCGAACCTGGGACCTTTCAGTCCCCAGGCCGACGCTCTATCCACTGAGCCAAACCGGTTAAGGCCAACCCCTGCACTCTTAAACGACAGAAAAATCAATCCCCCAAGTGCTAGTGACAGGGTGATTTGCACGGAAGTGTCCAGCTGGACATTTGAGACGTGCTGTCCCCTGTGTCTGGGGTGGAGGAGGGGTGGGAGCGGAGGAGATAGGGATGCTGATATCGGAGGAGAGGGCACTCCCTGAGGATTCCTTGGTAATGCTGACAAAGAACTTTTGTTCTATGTTCCAGCCGCTGAATTTCTAGACGGGGGGCAGAGGGGGTTAGAGTGGGGGACTGCATCAGAGAGCTTGGGTTTGGGCTTTGGTTATTTAATGTGACCTCCAAACATCTTCTCTAGCAGGAAAATGGGGATAAAAATCATTATACAGTGGTACCTCGAGATACAAGTGCCCTAACATAAGAGATTTTTGAGATATGAGCCGTCGAGCGAGCGATTTTTGCTTTGAAATACGAGCAGCATTTGAGATAGGAGCAATCGTGAGGATCGGCAGGCTGCACAGGACCCACCAGTTTACCAAGACTCGAGTGTCTCATAGATTCCCACGCCTCAAGGTTACAGAACAAATTAAACTCGTATCTCGAGGTACCACTGTATTGTTACTACGGGGTAAGTGACATGAAATATGGTAAAGTGCTTCGCAAAGACCTAGGCATCTAATAAGTCCCCAATAAGTCAGCTATTATTATTATTAATAGTTGTATATAATTATTAATGGGGACTTGAGGGGAAGATGGAGACGGGGCAACAGAAGAAAAGGGAGGGTCTTTGTGATAAAAGAAACTGAAGATGATACTGAAGACAGACTCCTAAGGGATGAACACAATAAGATTTCTTCCTGATTTCCTTGTTCTTGACGTAGAAAGGCACCTGAATTGATAGAGCATGGACACAGGAGGACGAAGAGTAAACGGTCCACTTAACAGACTTAATGTCTTTATTAAAATGTCGTCATTCTTTGAAGTCCCAGATTAGGATAAATCAGCCTGGCGGAAGATGTTTACATCCTCATTCTAAGCAGCAGGCTTGGGGTGATCATGGGGGGAGTCTGTTCTGCCCTGGAAAGCGGGGCGCTGTCAGACCGGCTGAAGCTCCATTTGGGTGAGAGTAGCAAATGCCCCACCCCACTTCAAATCTTTCCTCCAGGATGCAGCGGCTCAGAGTGATGCTCACAGCTCCTGCCTCACTTACAACCCCCCAGAGCGGAAGGAGCTTGCTCTCAGAGAATCCGGGAACACGCGCATCACCCCATGTCTGAAAAATATCGTGTGACTCAGTGTTTCCTCACAGCTACCGACGACACCGTGGCTGGAAGAAACCACCAAAGGAGGACTTTCTGGGGCGCATTTTCACATTCCGTTTTTCTAAATGTTCTCAGCTCCAGCCTGGGTTAAACCAGGCTTTCAAAGAATCCTGAACGTACATGGCGTCATACTGGGGAATGATAATGTTGTTTTTGTTCCAGTCCAATTTGGCACGATACCATTGGCTTCTATCAAGAGACAGTTAAAAAAAAAAACACAAACCCAGCAGCTTTACAAGATGTAACTATGAAAACAGTGGGATATGCTGTTCTTTATGGCGCACCAAGGCCATGGCGGGACTGTCCTTGGGGGACGTGCTCTAGCTTTTCCTGATCAGAAGCAGTTGGCCTTCTGCTCAGCAATCGGTTTGTTTTGCTCTTCATGGACGGTGCAAATTGTATACAGTGGTACCTCGAGATACGAGTGCTCTAACGTACGAGATTTTTGAGATACGAGCGATTTTTGCTTTGAAATACGAGCAAAAATTGAGATTCAAGTCATCGCGTGGATCGGCCGGCTGCACAGGACTCACCAGTTTACCGCGACTCGAGCGTCTCATAGTTTCCCAAGCCTCAAGGTTACCGAACGAATTAAACTCGTATCTCGAGGTACCACTGTAATTCATCCTTCGCACCCCTTTCCCTAGATACTGGAAAGTCTGTGCCAAAGTTTTGTCAAATCTCTAAAAATGTAACAAAAACGTTGGGACATGTTCTATGTTCTTTGGCCTTTATTTTACTTTTCTCGCCGTGACAGTCTCTTTGCCTTCTCTCTCTCATCATCAAAAATGTATTCTACCTGGTCATGTTGTATGCCGACTTCCGTCATTTGTTATCACTTGGTGAATAATGAATGAATGAACCAGTTCTTCTGATGATGAAGGTATGGTGTGATATTGAAAAGGATAAAGGACAGAGGGCACATCAGTGCACGTACACCCTCAGAGTTCTAAGAGTTCAGGTGGCAGGAAGTTTAGCAGCAGGCGGCCACGAGCGTAGGGCTGGCTGCTCACACAGTGGATGAAATCTCTCTCACATGCTCTAGGTCTTTTCCTCGTGGGGGCATAATGGCTGCCGTAGCTCCACTAATTCTGCTCTCCGTCAAAGCAGGATGGAACTGATGGGAGCAGCAGACCCTCTCAGGGGTTCGAACTGTGTCACATCGTCCACCACACATACAAGGGGAACTACACAGACAGTCTTCATTACAACCTATCGAGGAGGTACAGGTAACTGAGTCGGGCTGGGATCAGGTGCTGGCTGTGGCAACAGAAATTCTGTCACAGGCACCACCCCTGGAGATATGGCAATTTGTCGAAATGGTCCCAAACTTTCAACCATCGATTTCAGTTTCAGTCATAGTCTGTATTTTTTAACTGTTCAAGGAAAATGCGGGCTATTTTAACCTGCAGAATATGTCCACAATTTCGGTGGTCTGTGGAAGGGGCACAATAATGCCTGATGATGGAAAGGCATTGCTTTCCCAGACAGCTTAGCAGACCGTGCACCCACGAAGGCAGATCTGAGTTTGGAACATACACCGGCGCATTAGCTCTGGCTGGTGCTTTTCTTTTGGAAAGTATTCAACCTAAGACACTTTCAGTTATCCAGAGAATAAATGCCCCTTCACTTTACTTAAGTCAGAAAGAATGGCCTATATAATAAAGAGGTAATACGCAAATTGACCGTCACTCCAACACATGAGATGGCTGCCCCCATGTGGTCAAAGATGGCTGCCACAAGATAGCCAGCAAGGGAGGGCAGTTGTGAGTGATCGGGCCTGACAGGGGAGGGCAGTTAGGGGCGACCAGGCTAGCAGGGGAGGGCAGTTAGGGGCAAACAGACTGGCAGGGGAGCAGTTAGGCATCAATCAGGCTGGCAGGAGAGTGGTTAGGGGGTGATCAGGCTGGCAGGCAGAAGTGGTTAGGGGCAATCAGGCAGGCAGGCAGGCAAGTGAGCAGTTGGGAGCCAGCAGTCTTGGATTGTGAGAGGGATGTCTGACTGCCCGTTTAGCCCTGATCTTACCATAACAGGGCCTATATCAGCAGTCAGACATCCCTTGAGGGGTCCCAGATTGGAGAAGGTGCAGGCTGGGCTGAGGGACACCTTCCTACCCCTGTGCATGAATTTCATGCATGGGGCCTCTAGTATGACTATATTTGGCCCCTCGGAAGGTGAAATTAACAGAGCACGATCTCTATGACTATTGTCCTTTCAACTCCCATGTTCCGTTTTGTGGCTACACCCTGGAGCATGTGAGTTGACACAAATAACCCATGGGAGTTTGTTTGTTTGGAGTAGGCTCTACCAGCTGCTTTGGAAATTCTAGAATCATTTTCAAAATATCTTTTTATTGATTCCAGAGAGTAAGGGAGAGGAAGAGACAGAAACATCCATGACGAGAGAAAGAGTCAGAGTCTGGCTGCCTCCTGCAGGCCCCACACTGGGGGGGGGGCTTGAGTCCCCAACCCGGGCATGTGCCCTGACCAGGAATCCAACGGTGACCTCCCGGTTCATGGGTCGATGCTCAACCACGGAGCCCTGGCAGCTGGACAATTGTAGAATTTTTCATGGGAGAAACTGCAAGCTGTAAAATTAACACTCGTTTTCGGTTCCAGCTTTGACAATCAGTTCTAATGGGTTTGGCAGAAATTCCCTGAGCTCAGTCAATTGTCTGATTGCAAGGTCTCATCAATGCCCAGCAGTCACAGAGGAAGGCCAGGCGCCACGGGCTTGCTTTCCTAGCAACCACGTCTCAGAAACAGATGGGTTTTCCAGGCAGAAGCATGGAGACTCTCACTTGTTAAAAGATGAAATAAAAATAGAATTAACAAATAAACCAAACCACAGTCACGAGTATATTAGCATTCTTGTGAACCCGTAAAGAGAAAACATTCATCTCGTAAATCCTCTCATGAAAAAGCTGGGCTTAGAAGCACTTTCAGTGGACAATAAGGTCTAATAACTTCACTTCAAGGAGGATGTCTCCAAAATGGTGGCTCTGTGAAGCTTGACAGAAGCTCAAGGAATGCCTGGAACTTTAACTGCAGTCTCTGGACTCATTTATTTTTTATTTTTTAAAAAAATGTATTTTATTGATTTTTTACAGAGAGGAAGGGAGAGAGATAGAAAGTCAGAAACATCGATGAGAGACATCGATTAGTTGCCTCCTGCAAGCCCTACAGTGGAGATGTGCCTGCAAGCAAGGCACATGCCCCTATAGGAATCAAACCTGGGACCCCTCAGTCCGCAAGCCGACGCTCTATCCACCGAGCCAAACTGGTCTTGGCTGGACTCATTTATTATGGCTTAATGTCTAAGTATTAGTATTTTTTAAAAAAATTTTAAATATATTTTATTGATTTTTTACAGAGAGAAAGGAAGAGGGATAGAGAGTTAGAAACATCGATGAGAGACATCGATCAGCTGCCTCCTGCCCAACCCCCACGGGGAATGTGCCCGCAACCAGGTTCCATGCCCTTGACAGGAATCAAACCTGGGACCTTCCAGTCCACAGGCCAACGTTCTATCCACTGAGCCAAACCAGTTTTGGGTAAGTATCAGTTTTTAATAAGTGAAAATTGGATGCTCCAGTCTCTGTCTCACCCATGGTTTTCTTTGACCTTGGACAAGTACTTGACTCTAGAGAATTTTACCTTTCCAGGCTTTTATTTATTTTCTGTAGAATAAAAATAACTTTAAAAAAGGTAGATCAAATATACAAGTCACAAAGCTGGAGAAATTAAACTAGCAACCACGTGCCTGGACTCTCAGTATGGATAGATTAGTCTCAGCACTGAAATGATTTCACCTTTTTTAGTAGGAAGCACGGCGAGTGGAATAAAAACAAAGCCAAACACTGTCTTGTTTCACCGAGTTTCTGTCCATGTCTAGAATGTCTACTCTCAAAATGCCATTCTTTATTAACTGTTGGCAGCATCTGGTGAGCCACTAAAAATAACCCTTTTTTAATGGGCCTAAAGAAAGATAAGAAATCTATTTCTCCCTGAGCAGACGATTCTCCTTGGTCTGTGGGAAGTACTACTTAACATGAAAGGGTTTGACTGAATGACCTCTTGTGTTCCTGACTAAGCAGTCTTATGTGGTGCCCTCCTTTAGCAGAAAGAATTTACCTACCAGATCCAAGAATGGTAACAGACACACGCGCACACACGCGCGCGCACACACACACACACACACACCACAGTCCCATGTGTGCATGTATCTATGTCTTTACTTATGGGAGGACTTACAGAACAGAGAGACAGAAAGAGAGGAGTGACAGAGAAAAATGAGGGCCGGACTCTCGGAGAGTGGTGAGCCTCAGAGAAGCAGCAGAAAAGCAGCGGATCCTGTCACCAAACCCTGGCTGAAATGTCAGGGTCCGTCCCTGGCGGGATCCACAGATCATCCGGGGCCGCTTGCAGATGAAAAACCACACACACTTGGAAACTGATGTTCCAACTTGAAGTCAAAAGAAGGAACTAAAGAAAAGGAACCGCCTCTATACAAGTGACTTCTCTTTTTTTCCTCCCTGGGAAAACTTCAAAATGCCAAGAAGAGACAAAATGGAATTGTGCGTCCTTAAATCAATGGAGGTCAACTTCGTGTGCTGGGGCTGGTCAGCTCTTGTTGGCACAGTATTGAGTCAACTTTGTAAAGAACAGTTCCACAAAACTATGATTTTACATATTCCTATTATTGGAATTCAGAGTTCTGTGATGACTTGAAGAGAGGGATATAGCAGCTTTCTTGATTGGTAAATGCTAATAATAATAGTTAATGCTAAAAGAATGCTTAATGGATGTCAAGCAGTGTTCTCAGTACTGCACCTGTGACTAACCAGGGTCCTATACTAGAGAAACCATTATCCCTATTTTCACAGATGAAAATTTCCAAGCAAATTTCCCAAGAGCACGCAAGGATTGGGTGTTTGGATCTGAGCTCATTCTATGTGGTCCCTGCTCCAAACCATAACACTGTACTACCATCTAAGAGTGCTCTACATTCACCATATTTTCCATCAGTAGATTTTAACTCAAAGAATGGAAGAACATCAATTAGACAAAAGGCAAAAGCTGTTCTATCACTACCACTTCTCCTGAAGTATCCCGCTTCTTTTTTATGAAACAAAATCTCATGAAATTTTGCTGTCCTCTTAAGGCCCTCACACCAAAGGCCCGGATGAATGATGGATCTCTGGTTTCTAACCACACCATGTGTGACCATGTTCTTTACTCGTGTATCTCCAGTCACATCTCTCACTAGCAAATACAATGGTACCTCGAGATACGAGTTTAATTCGTTCCGTAACCTTGAGGCGTGGGAAACTATGAGATGCTCGAGTCGCGGTAAACTGGTGGGTCGTGTGCAGCCGGCCGATCCGCACACTTGATGACTCCTATCTCAAATGTTGCTCGTATTTCAAAGCAAAAATCGCTCGCTCGACGACTCGTATCTCAAAAACCTCGTATGTTAGGGCACTTGTATCTCAAGGTACCACTGTATTCTGCTAGTATACGACTCAGTATTCCACAGGAGTGCTGAGTTCGAGGATGTGCCAACAATCGCAATCCTACAGCACCGAGAAAATCCTAAGAAAGAGCACTGGGTTAGACCACCGGGGGCTGGATCCCGCGTGTGGAAATGACGCTAATGCACAGAAAGGGTCGATGCACGAATCATTGCAAACTTCTTGAAAGCATCTTGCCTGGTTCATCTATTGCCTTTTTGTTTTCATTATTTCCAAATAATTCCATAGGGGTGTTCTTTGGTTTCCAACTAAAACCTACTGGCTTGGTTCTTTCTGGATCAATAAAACTGCGCTGGGAAATTATATTTCTATTTCCACCACTGTCTGTCAGAGGAGGAGTTTTCTTTGAGAAATGTAAAGAAGGGCCTACTATGGGATGAATGGCCTACTACGGAACAAGGTGGTTGCTGAGTATGCTCTCCTTTAATAGAAGGTGGGAGCTCTGGTCTCCCAATGCTTACCCCACACATCTAACGGAAAACCCCCAAGTCTGAACACTCTCAAGTAGAGCTAGAACGTACTCAGAGTAGAGGGAGGTGGGCACCGCTGAACCTGGGCATCGGACAGGAGCAGCTCCAAGAGCAGCAGAGGCTAAAGGAAACCCGAGCTAGAGAAAGAGCGAGAGGAAGTGGGGTGACAGGAGGAAGGGGAGAACGGTGGAGAGAGGAACGACAGCAGAGGGATGACATCTCTGCCCTGGGTGCTCACCCTCTTCTCCCTGTTTGGGGGCACGGGCAGCAGCAACTGGTGTGGCTCTGCCCGCAGCACTGGCCACGCTGATGCCAGGGCAGGGGTGGGGACCAGCCGGCCCGTGGGCCTTAGCAGGCCCGCAAAGTAACTTCATCCAGCCCTGCCAGTGCATTAGGGGGGAGTTCACGAAACGTTTAACCAAACATAGCGGGCTAATGTTCAAGTTGAAAATTCTGTATGGCCTGCGAACGATGTTATAATGATCCAAATGGCAGGATCAAGGTTCCCCATCCCCACCTCAGAGAGCAGAAGACTCGTTATTCCCGCTTTGCTCCGTGTTCTTTGAGGATTCGCACAGACTTTGAGGATGGAGCCCCAAGAACGCAATCTCAGAATGGTTGAATCCACCTGGACTAGGAAGCTGACATCAAGTCTGGTTCATTAAAAAATGTGTCATCTAGCCGAGACCGGTTTGGCTCAGTGGATAGAGCGCTGGCCTGCGGACTGAAAGGTCCCGGGTTCGATTCCGGTCGGGGGCATGTACCTTGGTTGCGGGCGCATCCCCAGTAGGGGGCGTGCAGGAGGCAGTGATGTCTCTCTCTGTCTCATTGATGTTTCTGACTTTCTATCCCTCTCCCTTCCTCTCTGTAAAAAATCAATAAAATATAAAAAAATAAAAAAATAAATGTGTCATCTTGGGTACGTGTGGAACTTCATTGTTCCCCTTTTTATGACCTCCAGGTCCAATTAGGGAAGCAGTAGGTGCTAGAAATTCGGCCGCCATCCAACCCACGCTGCGGTCCATCTAGTAAGTACAGCTCCAGCAGGTCCCCTCACTTGCTTTTGAGTGCAACGCTCTCTGTACAAGTGAATCCCTTGAGTCCTCCATCAGATACAAATGGCCGTGCTGTGCCAGCTTCCTGGAATGTTTTTCTTTTAAATTCTTTAGAAAAACCCACTCATGTCTCTACGAAGCCTTAAAGACTGTCACTTCTCTGCAAGCCACGGGGGGACAGAAAAGGCACCCCGTCTTTGCATACCAGAGCGCCAGCCACCCTCAGAAATAATTCTGCTCTGCACAAATCCAGTCATGGATATCAATTACTCGGAATACTGTTTGTCATTTAACTTGCTGCTATCTCTTTAAATGGGCTATTCATAGCAGGAGTCAGATGCTATCCTACCAAGCGTTCTGAAATGAGTGGTTTTCGGGGTTTAAGTGAGCTGACTTTTAAAAGATTTTTGAAATTGATTCTCCAGACCGGAAAGCTGCGTTATGGGCTTCATGTTCCAAAGCAAGGATTTAGAATTTTTAATGGGGATGTAAATCATAATTACATTACGATTTGTAACATGTTAAAGTATGGACGCAATATTTCCAGTCGGGGAAGAAAATCACGAAGTTTGAGACAGTAGTACAAAATGAAAATTTGTATTTTTTTTACCAGGATATTTTCATACACAGGATCCACAAAGCTCAGAATTTACTACAGACATCTACTTATGGCTGTTCTTTGACATAAAGGTCACCCTTTGAGTAGTAAAACTGCAAAAACAACATATGGCTCCACCCACATTCTCTGGAGCTGGGTGATGGTTTTAATCTCTCTAAGAGGACTTAGTAGAGAATACAGTACACGCAGCGTCAGGAACAACCATCCGCAGGATTGTTCAAAAATGTAACCCCTAGCCAAAACCGGTGTGGCTCGGTGGATAGAGCCTCGGCCTGGGGGCTGAAGGGTCCCGGGTTCGATTCCGGTCAAGGGCATGTGCCTTGGTTGCAGGCACATCCCCAGTGGGGGGCGTGCAGGAGGCGGCTGATCGATGTTTCTCTCATCCATGTTTCTAACTCCCAATCCCTCTCCCTTCCTCTCTGTAAAAAATCAATAAGATATATATATATTAACCCCTTGCTAGGCAACTCAATACCCTACCCAAAGCTCTACCAGGCTAGACTGTGGTCCAAAACATACATAGAACTCAACCAGCAGCCCCAAAACACTTGACACGTAATGTCACCTTCACATCACCACGTCGTCATCTTCCGAAGTTAGCAGGACAATAAATGACATTTATCTGTCCTTTTATCAAAATGGAAAACTTCAGAAAAAAAAATACTTTGGGAAAGAATTCCAATAGTATCTTCAAATAAAGAATAGGTTGGTTGGGATCCTACCAAATGCATCAGAAACAATTAACATCATACAAAAAAAAAAAAAAGAAAGAGAATATGTTGGTAAAATGAACCCCTTGCGGGGGGCGATGTCCCTGCCTCTGCTCCGTTTAGGAAATAGTTTGGGCCACCTTGTGAGTGTGGCAGTGAAACCAGTGGTAGAGCCACAGGGGCATCTGGAACAAGCCACTCTAGGAGCTTCACCAAATGAGATCCAGGCGTTGATCTGTCGGCTTGAATACTGTAATGCCATGGAGCCTTTCTGTTCCAGAATTGGTCTCCGGTGAATTAAAGACCCAGCGATGAAGACCCATGTGGCCGGAACGGACACGCGTGCTCTGCTTCCTGCCCCTGCGCGGGCCCATCTGTGCTGCTGGCGAGAGGCCCGCGACACGCTGGCATCCCAGGAGCGGGGCTGCGCCTGAGGGGTCTGCGTGGGCACTGCGGCGAGGGCTGGCTTCTGCCAGGAGTCCTTCAGCCAGCCTGCACAGGGGTCTGTTTGTGCCTGACGCACTGGCCAGCTCTCCGGGCTGTAAGCCAGATGCTCCTCTGCTGGACCCCAGGAGGCCGGGGCTGTATCGCACTCCAGGCACCAAGGAGCCCAGAGCATGGGCACACCTTCCCGCAGCGAGCGACGCAGTGGACGACAAAGCCACACGTGGAAGAGGAGGACACTGCCACCTGGGCGTTCGCAGTGAGAGGTAAGAAAGAAGGTGAGTCTGCAAGTCCCGGGGTGAGCCATTTGCTCTGTCCCGTGGGACGACGTGCTTCCCTCCCTGGTGTACGTGAACTTGTAGGGAGGGTTTGGGGGAGACAGCAGTGTGTGTGGAGCATGTCCCTGCCCTGGGAGCACCGGTCACCGAGGCTCCGTGCCCTCTGCGTGGCCCCCTTTCAACCCAAACCTGAAGGCGCTGAAGCGAAAGACAGGAGGCAAGACCTAGGCGCTTCAGAATGAAGAGTAATAGCAAAATATTTTAATGATGAGCTGAATGGCTCTGTTCTTTATACAGATTAAAGAGCAGCCGCGAAAGGCAAACAAGACCACGGATACAATAACTGACAGAGAGCAGAACATGTCATTTCCATTCACATACGTTTCCCAGGTCTGGCTGAGAGACAAGAACCAAAGGCGTCACTACAGGAGAATCCAGAGGGTAACAACTGCTCTATTCACTCATTCACTCACTCACTCACTCAGTGAATACTTAGTGAGCATGGGCTGGGTGCTAGAGATACACAAGTGAGCAAGACGCAGACAGACACCATTCCCTCACAGAGCTTCTGTTCTAGTGGGGGAGAGAGGGACAGACAACCAAATAGATATGTGGTCTGATTTCAGGCAGTCGTAAAAGCTATGGAGAAGGGGGGAAGCAGGTAGAAGGGACTGAGAGCGAAGGGGTGCTATTTTATATAAAACTAGAGGCCTGGTGCACAAAGGCATGCACCACTGGGGACCCTCGGCCTGGCCTGTGAGATCGGGTTGAAACCAGCTCTCCGACATCCTCTAAGGTAGTGGTCTGCAAACTCATTAGTCAACAGAGCCAAATATCAACAGTACAATAATTGAAATTTTTTTGAAGAGCCAAATTTTTAAAACTTGAACTTCTAATGCCACTTCTTCAAAATAGACTCACCCATGCCGTGGTACTTTGTGGAAGAGCCACACTCAAAGGGCCAAAGAGCTGCATGTGGCTCTTGAGCCACAGTTTGCCAACCTCAGCCCTAAGGGGTCCCGGATTGTGAGAGGGCACAGGCCAGGCTGAGGGACCACAATGGTGCACGATCAGGGTGGGGAGGGAACAGGAGTTTGGCCAGTCAGGGAGGAACCACAGGAGGACTCCAGGGCATGTCTGGCCCATCTCGCTCAGTCCTGATTGCCAGATCCCAGCAGCAAGCTAACCTACTGGACAGAGCATCTGTCCCCTGGTGGTCAGTGCATCTCATAACGAGTAGTTGAGTGGCTTTAGCATATCATTAGCATATTATGTTTTGATTGGTTGACCAGAAGACTGGATGCCTGGACACTTAGCATATTAGGCTTTTATTATATAGGACAGGCAGGGAAGGCCATACTAAAAATATTTAACAGAGACCTGTGTGGTGCGAGACAGTGTGCCATGGGAAGCTCTGGGTTGGAAAAAAGGTAGGGGCAGTGAGTGCAAAGGTCCTGGGGTGGGCACAGTAGTGAAGTAGAGGGAAGGAGGACAAGGAATAGAGTGCTAAGAGATAAGGTTTGAGAGAGACTAATAGATCGTAGAGAAGTTGTAGGTAATACTTGGATAAGGACACTGACTTTCAACCTAAGTGTGATAGGAAGGAACTGTAAATTGTAAGCCAATGGATGAATGCAGTCTCTGATGTACTCATCTCTCGGGACTAGCCACGGGAAGCAAGATTAGGAGCAGGTAGTCCAATCATCCAGGTACCAAACTAATATAAACAAGAAATAACAGCGACTTGGATGGGAAGGCTCTCGGTATAACAGGTGAGAGGGGGTTACATTGGGATGTATTTGAAGGCACAGCTGACAGAATTTACTGCTGGATCAATTTCAGGGTGTCGGGGGAAAAACAGGAGACCAGAACACCACCTTGGTCAGAGCATGAGCAACCAGTTGGCTTCCAGGAATACACTGAGGTGAAGGAAAACCACGAAAAGCACCTATCTCAGGAAAGAGCGTTAACAAGAGCCCTGTTTGAAATGGCGAGGAAGCAGTTGTAAGTAAGAGTCTACAGTTCAGACTGCTGTCATCAGGAAATATGGGAAAAATGCTAAGAACTCATCCGTTACATACCAAACGCTCCTTCAGTTCTAGCTGTTATATTGTTGTTGCTGCCACACGGACACCACCTTTTGCCTCTGAGATGTTCCTCGAGGAAAAGGTTGATGAATGGGCACAGACCGACTTGCCAGAGCAGAACCAGGCCTAGTTAAGATCTAGAGATAACCTGGGCGATGTTACTGTAATAAACAGCAATGCTCACTTAGAAAGGGAATGGAAGCGAACAGGTGGGCAAGTCCAGAGCAACGGTCCTCCCATGCCGGCCTCACCTGGGAATTGTGGGAAATGAAGTTCTGAGGATCCACCTCAGATCTACTGACTCAGAATCTTCAAGATGGAGCCCCAGAATGTGTAATTTAAGTGTCCCCTGGGCACGGTGGACACTGTTTTCCACGCCCTCTGGACCTGAAATGTTGGCAGCGTGGGTTGTGAAGAGAGAAGGGCAGAAAGGCCATTGTGGTTGTCTTTTATAGGAAGTGGGCACCTGAAGCCCATTTCTTAAATATATCCGGACGCACCTCTAAAATAAGGCTGACATTTTCAGAATGGTGCTTTGGGGGCCACCAGTGATCCCCCCCGAATGCTGCTGTACCTCTCAAAGAACATGGACATCAGCTAAAATATAACACAGTGAAGATACCCGAAGAGGATGAGGATTCAGAGGAACTTGAGCTTCGGTGCTGGAGGGGAGGTGAGGGACACAGCCACCCTGGAAAACAGTTCCACAGTTCCTTCTACAACAACATCCAGACGTGACACAGTGGGCACAGCACAGGGTGGTGCCCTGCCACTGGGCTATAAAACTGAAAGCAACAAATGAACCAACAGGAAAAGCAAGCAAACAAAACCTCAGGCGCAGACAATGGTATGGTGGTGATCAGAAGGAAGGGTGGGGGTAGTAAATGGTAAAGGGGGTCCAATATATGGTGACAGAAGACTTGACTTTGGGTGGTGAACACACGAAGCAATATACCGGTCATGTATCATAGAAACGTACACTTGAAACCTAATTTTATCAACCAATGTCATCCCAATACATTTAACTAAAAAAAAAAAACACCACCACGCTATTTGGCCACACTTCAGCATGCCATTTCTTCTTGAAGGATGCTTCAGATATTATGTTTAAATGCTTTCCTGTTAAACAAATCAGTGTCATTCGCCATGGGGCTTACATGTTATATTGATGGCTCTCAAAAGTGTGGTCCCTGAATCATCATCATCAGAAGCAGCAACTGGGAACTTGTTAGAAATGCAAATTCTCACTCCCCACTCCCACCAGTCTACCCAATCAGAAACTTGAGGTGTGGGACCCCCACCATCTGTATTGGCAAAAGCTTTTCAGGTATTTCTGATATATGCTAAAAACCTGAACCACTGTTGTTGTTTTTTAATTTATATTCATACTAGAGGCCCAGTGCACGAAATTCGTGCATGTTGGGGGGGGTGTCCCTCAGCCCAGCCTGCACCCTCTCCAATCTGGGACCCCTTAGGGGGATGTCCTACTGCACGATTGAGCCTAAACCAGCAGTCGAACATCCCTCACACAATCTGGAACTGCTGGCTCCTAACCACTCACCTGCCTGCCTGCCTGATTGTCCCAACCACTCTGCCTGCCAGCCTGATAGCCCCCTAACTTCCCTCCCCTGGCAGCTAGATCTCCCCCAACTGCCTTCCCCTGTGGGGCTGAGGGGACTAGAGGACTCTGGCTCGATGAGGCGGGGCTGAGGGGGACTGGGCGCCACCATCTTGTGGCTGTGGGTGCTGCCATCTTGTGAGTATGTGATGATCAATTAGCATATTCCTTCTTGATTAGATAGGATATCCATATCCATGTGTATATCTATATTCATTTCCTGGGTGCCAATTCCTCTCTGAGTTGATGTAAAATTAGGACATTTATAGGATCACAGAAATTCTTAAAGAAAGAAATTGACTCTTCATCCTAAGAAAATCCTCTGAGAGCTGAGACCACACGTTAACCACACATTAAAATCCTTACACATCCACTGGGGAGGGAATTCTGACGAACTGCGATCTCTGCGTGCAGTGCAGGCCAGCTTTTATGTCTCCTCTTCCATCTTCCCAGTTCCCTCCAGGCAGGAGGCTCTCTCCTGCCGGAACTCAACTCAAACACCGCGGTGTGGGCACGGAACTCGGAATCTGGGAACACCCAGGGAGGACTCAACTTCCTGCTCAGCCACTTCCTAGCTGGGTGATCTTCGATGTAAACATCGATGAGAGAGAGACATCGATCAGCCGCCTCCTGCACACCCCTCACTTGGTCTCTTGCCCGAGACCAAGATACATGCCCTTGACCGGAATCGAACCTGGGACCCTTCAATCCGCTGGCCGACGATCTATCCACTGAGCCAAACTGGTTTGGGCAACCTTATTTTTCACCCGGTGAGATGCTCAAGCGTAAGTTAAAAGCACAAATTAGAACTTTTTTCAGCAATGATTGGGAGGTTTTATACTAGGGGAGCTCATGTTTGTTTCATAACTCAACCCCATTGCCCAAATGTTATAGCGAAGCCCGGAGCCGGTGGTACTTTGGGGGGCAAAGGGTCAAGGGTCAGCAAGGTGGCCTCCTGTACAAATGGGCATCGTGCTTAGGAATCAAAGCTTGGAGTGATGGCTGGGCATTCAACCGATGAAGAAACTCAGCACAGAGATGCAGTGAAGCCCTAAGGTCCAGGGAAATCCCCCAAATGACAGGAAGTATGCTTGCATTGGGTCTGATCGAAGGTCAAACCAATTCCATTTATAATTTTCTGAGACAAGTTTACCTCAGGAAGTAGTCTGATATATACATAAGGCTGATACATGCAAACTGTCTATTCTATTCAATATTACTTATTATTTGCGACTAGCTACGTCTATACCGCTGTGGCTAGCTATGTCTATACTGTCTTTAAGAATGTTGATCCAAAACGGGTTTGGCTCAGTGGATGGAGCGTCGGTCTGCGGACTGAAGGGTCCCAGGTTCGATTCCGGTCAAGGTTATGTACCTTGGTTGTGGGCACATCCCCAGTAGGGGGCGTGCACGGGGCAGCTGATAGATGTCTCTCTCGATATGTTTCTAACTCTCTCTCCCTCTCCCTTCCTCTCTGTAAAAAATCAATTAAAAATATATATATATTTAAATATATTTTATTGATTTTTTACAGAGAAGAAGAGAGAGAGGGATAGGGAGTTAGAAACATCGATGAGAGAGACATCTATCATCTGGGGATGTGCCCGAAACCAGGATATATGCCCTTGACCGGAATTGAACCTGGGACCCCTCAGTCCGCAGGCTGACGCTCTATCCACTGAGCAAAACCGGTTTTGGCAATAAAAATATATATATTTTTTAAAAAACTTAAAAAAAAAGGAATGTTGAGCGCAGACCCTGACTGTGTCGATCCTCCCCTTAAGCACAACGATCAAGAGGCCAGTTAAGTAAACCCCAGGTCTGCCCAAGATGCCACTCTTTCTTTATCCGAATTCCTCATGTCTAAAAGCATCCTATCCACATAAACATTCCCTTCTTCTCCACCAATCAGAAGCCATCCTGACCCCGCCTGATTGCTTACAAAGACGGCATCTCTGAAGTCATTCTGTAGCTTCTTTCTTCTTTCCCTCATAACGTCGTCACCGGGCCCGAGAATTTAAACTCCACCCCATATAGCTGTGTCACGCTGAGCAAGTTACTTATCTTGTCTCTTTCTCATCTGGAAAGCAGAGCTCATAATACCACTGCAAGGGGTTGTCAAGAGCCATTAAGTGAAATCCTGCATGTGAAAAGCTCAGAAGAGCTTCTGACACTTAGTCTGGTCCCCAATTCAAGGAGCGAACGTCTGATGATGCTACTGTCTCTTCCCCTGGAGATTCTGGCCCAGATCATGCTGGTGACAGCAGTAATGCTAAGTCAGTTTTCTTACTCACAGGTGACTTCCAGCTCCTTTCTAGTAGTTAGTACAGGCAGCCTGGCGGCCTCACTCCAGACTGCCTCAGGGATCCACGCACTGGGGTGGTGAAACCCATATCTGGACTGGCCCCACAATTACTTTTAATTTAAAAATCCTGAAGTCAGAAAGAGAAATGCTGATTCAGGGGGGTCTCAGGAGGGGTTTAGATACCTGTCCTTTCAACAAACGCCCCATCCAATCCTTATGCAGGTGGTCCTTACAACATAGGTTGAGGGCCCGGCGAGTGTGGCTCAGTGGTTGAGCATTAACCTATGAACCGGGAGGTCACCGTTGGATTCCTGGTTGGGGCACATGCCCAGTGGTGGGCTCCATCCCCAGGAGGCGGCTGATCAATGATTCACTCTCATCATTGTTATTTCTTTCCCTCACCCGCTCTCCCTTCCTCTCTGAAATCAATACACTGTATTTTAGAACAACGTATTTTGAGGAACACTGCCACAAAAATGGATGGCCAGCTTTGCAGTCACATTGAGCCAGAGGGGCACCCAGAAGGCATGGCGAGGATGAATTATGCCCAAAGCAAGTTGTCCACAGACTATCATAAACAAAGGAATCAACGTGAGTTCCAGGCGGGAAACCTGAAAAATGCAGTGTTGTCACCGGCTTTGGTGAGGGCTCAAAGACACACAAGCCAGGGACGACAATGCTTCTAGTTTTGCAGCGTTTGCACTAAATCTCTGGGATGCTGGCTAGGAATTGAAAGAGGAAGCTAGGAGAAAAGCACAGCAAAAACAAACAAACAAACAAAGAAGCTGAAGGGAACAGTGAGTTAGTGGGCAAAAACAAAGGCCATTGACCATAAATTATCCTCCGATCTCAGAGAGCAGAGCGATACAGCTAAGCAAGGAGGGGAGGCCTGCTATCCGTCACCTCTCCCCACCTGCAGGGCCAACCTCAGCCCGCCCCATAGACCCAGGCACATTCATTCCTCATGCTCGCTCGTGCGGACCACGGGGCTGTGCCTTTTAAAGCCCTGGGATTGGGTGATGTGGAATTATTTTGCTTTCCTACCAAATCCAGAGAGGGTTGGTGCCCGAGTGCCCCTCTCTTTGGGCTCGCTCTTGTTGTTTGTTCTTCCTGGTCTATCCAAGGATGGAAACTGGACGAATATGGAACAACTCTCAATCTCACACTGAAAATATTAGAGGTGTTGCCAAAACCGGTGTGCGGTGTGGCTCAGTGAATACAGCGTCGGCCTGCGAACTGAAAGGTCCCGGGTTCGATTCCGGTCAAGGGCATGTACCTTGGTTGCGGGCACATCTCCAGTGGGAGCTGTGCGGGAGGCAGCTGATGGATGTTTCTCTCTCATCGATGTTTCTAATTCTCTATCTCTCTCTCTTTCTCTCTGTAAAAAATCAATATATATATTGATTTATAGAGAGAGAGAGAGAGAGAGAGAGAGAGAATATTAGAGGTGTTTAGAGAACTTTTAAATTGATAGCTGTTATATGCTCCCAGAAAAGAAGGCATAAGAGAGAAAACATATTTTTAAACCAATAAAGAAAAAAAACGCAAGAAAACAAAAACTCCACGAACAACAGTAGTAGTTTAAGGACCACATCGACATTGAGAAAAACAAAAAAGAACAGATGATTTAAAATGTTTTTCTATTTTGAAAATCTAATCCATAGTTTGATCACTTTTTTTTTAAACGTATATTTTTATTGACTTTAGAGAGGAAGGGAAAGGGAGAGAGAGATAGAAACATCAATGATGAGAGAGAATCATTCATCGGCTGCCTCCTGCACACCAACCCCTCCCTCAACCCCGACTGGGGATGGATTCTGTGACCAGCGCATGTGCCCGGGCTGGGAACCAAACCCTGACCTCCTGGTTCATAGGTTAATGCTCCACCACTGAGCCACTGCAGCCAGCTTGATAAAAAAAAAAAATCAGCCTATTATATTGTTACAGAAAACCGGAATAACCAAACCATGCTCGGAGTGTTTGGAGTCACATTTATTACTCGCGGGTCCAGAGGAAAATATTTCTCAAATCCTGGGCCCCGACATGCAGAAATTTTCCCTATTTCTATGTTTTCACCTTCTTTGTCTCCCAAATATGGGCTGTTTCCTGTCCCTTTCCAAGTTCTTAAAGGGCCCCTATGTGCTGAGGCCTTGAGACCTCCACCAAAGGCCTGGCCTGGTGCCAGCACTGATCATTTTGTCCAGGGAAGGTTTCATGGCCTCTCTGAAATGAGAACAGTCTCATTTTCCTTATTATTTAAGCAAGCAAGCATTTACAGAAGCCAATGGCAAGGTTAACACTTCAAACAGCTGTTTTTCTGTAAGATGGATGCTTCCATATCACTTCCTAAAAGTTGTGTGACTGCATTAACAGGAAGTATTATTTTGTGTACCTGGTAATGGTGACAGTGACTTTTCCTGTGTTTTGCCTACAAGGAGGAGGCAGACTTTATCTGCATATGGATATCACCTGGCGCATCCTGCGTTTATAAATGGAGGCACTGGAGGGGGAAATCTAGCTGCCACCCACAGAACACACACTGTGCACCTCTTCCTTTTCCGAATCCCCCTCTGCTCTGCCCATGGCGTCAGACCCACATACAGAGAGGGATGCCTTTTGTAATTCACAGGCAGGCTCTGCCCAACATGGTGGGGGTGGATGACTACGCTAAGAATGCCACCCCGGTGATCAAGAAGCCAGAGAGCTGACACGGATTGCCAGGGCCGGGGGCATCCGCTGGGTGAAGGATGAGTGTGAGATCGAACATCTGCCGCACTCTGCAAAGCGAGGTTCTTCCCGGGGTGCTTCCTCCCACCTGCCCAAGCGGTGCTGTTTAACAAACGCTGGGTAACGAAGGTCTGCAAAAGCCTTATCCTTCCCACACTGCAGAGGCACCACCGCTGACACACCCAGGCAGGGTGAGTACATGAGAAATCGAATCAGATCAGTGGTTCTCAACCTTCCAAAGGCCGAGACCCTTGCATACCGTTCCTCATGTGGGGGTGACCCCCAACCATGAAATTTTGCTACTGTGATGCTTCATGATGTAAATATCTGCATTTTCCGATGGTCTTAGGCGACCCCTGTGAAAGGGTCGTTCCACCCCCAAAGGGGTCGCAACTCACAGGTTGAGAACCACTGAATCAGATGGGTATCCACAAAGGGGACAGAAGAGATGAGAGACACGGTACAACTGACAGTGGGGATCCCAAAAGGATAAGAGATTATTTTTCCAAACGGAGAATGTGTGTTATTTTATTTATTTATTTTTATATATTTTTATTGATTTTCCACAGAGAGAAAGGGACAGGGATAGAGAGCTAGAAACATCCATGAGAGAGAAACATGGATCAGCTGCCTCCTGCATGCCCCCCACTGGGGATGTGCCCGCAACCCAGGTACATGCCCTTGACTGGAATCCAACCTGGGACCCTAAATTCTGCAGGCTGACGCTCTATCCACTGAACCACACCGGTTCTGGCGAATGTGTGTTATTTTAAATCCGAAGCAGATAAACTGTTCAGGAGCTGCCCGGCCGGGTGGCTCAGTGGTTGAGCATTAACCGATGAACCAGGAGGACACAGTTTGGTTCCCAGTCAGGGCACATGCCCGGGTGGCGGGCTCCATCGATGTGTGGGGGGTGCAGGAGGCAGCCAGTCAATGATTTTCTCTCATCAGTGATGTTTCTCTGTCTCTCTCACTCTCCTTTCTTTTTTGAAATCAACAAAAAGATATTTTAAAAACATTGTTCAAGAGCCATTTCTCTTGCTTACTGAAGAGCAAGATACCTTTTAAAGATGTATGGAGTAAAAGGCATGTGGAGCTGAAATGTATGATTATATGATTTAAAACATCAGCTTAAAAATTATGAGTCTAATGTAATAACTGATCAAAAATCTAAAATATGAGTAACTGAATGTGGCAGATATTAAGTGAACTCAATCTATTAAGTTTAGAGAATTGTTAATTGAAAGCGTAAAAGAGTGTCATATACAGCCCTTAAATAAACTACGAGAGAATCATATTTGGGACTATTTCTCCAATCTGCATCTATCTATCTATATGTTATCATAATCACTAAGCAATGTTAAACCTTTTAACCTTTTATTTCTGAAGGATCTTGGCTTACCCTACCCCAGGGTTCGTTACTGTACCCCAATGTTAAAAACCTCTGTTCAAAATGCAGCTTCTGCCCACAGGCCAGCCTCGTCACTAAGATGCCCTTTCACCTCAGAGGACCCCAGAGAAACGTGCCAGCGTGCGGGGGTCCCAGCTGGTAGAGCTGAAGTGCTGATGGCAACGAGTCTGGGCATCTGCATAGGCATCTGTCTCCAGCAAGACGGTGTGACAGATCCCCTAAAAAGCTCCCCCCGCCCCCAACCCTTCAAGTGATGCGGAGACGCCCACACCCTCACCTCCAAATATCTTCCTGATGGCTGTCAGCTCTTGAAAGAACACAGAAACAGCGAGAAAAACCACTGCTTGGCAACTCTGAGCAGCAAAGGCAGGGAGGTGTAGGCGTGGCTCTGGTTTCTGGTTACCACTTCATGCCAGCCATGGAGCGGGTGTGACTATGTGGGTAAAGGGCATCGAATAATGGTGCAAGTTATTAGACGTATTTAAAGAGACCGCTGGGGATAATACACTTTTAATTTTTTCATATTTACTTGAAAACATATTTATCATCGAAGAACACACAATGGGACATACAATGAATACATTTTCCCAAAAAAACTGTCAAGTCAAGAACCGTGAGAAGGCCCTAACCAGTTTGGCTCAGTGGATAGAGCGTCGGCCTGCAGACTGAAAGGTCCCAGGTTCGATTCCCGTCAAGGGCATGTACCTTGGTTGCGGGCACATCCCCAGTAGGGGGCGTGCAGGAGGCAGCTGATGGATGTTTCTCTCTCATCAATGTTTCTAACTCTCTATCCCTCTCCCTTCCTCTCTGTAAACAATCAAAGAAACGCGAGAAGCATATAGCTAGTGTTTCCTGCCGGGGTCAGAAGGTTCCTCTTACCCAGGAGTTTCCCGCTGTGGCCATCAGGAGCCCCCGAGGGCTACTCCTGGCTCCGTCCCTGGCATCTCAGTAGGTCCGCAGTGGAGCTTAGAATCTGCTGAGTCTCAAAGTTGAGCCACTGCTGCTTCTCTGAGGACCACACTTGGACTTGCTCTGGGACAGTGAGAACCTCATGGTCAACTACAACATCAAGAAGTTGATCTGTCTCTGGGGAGGATTTCCCTGGACTGTTTTTCTTGGTGATTTCTTCCCTGCTATTCCTTAGTATATTAGCTTCAAGCAGGAAACTCTTAGTCCCATCTTTGATACTTAATCTACTGAGCAGTGATCAAACAACTTGACAGAATCAATACATGCGTTTTTCATGTACAATTTCACATCACAGAATGAGCGGGGATGCCTGCTAGCAGGTGCTCCTCAACGACCATTTACATGGGGATTCTGTGTGTGCTGTTTTCTTCCTCACTTGGTCACATGTTCCCACTCATTTTCTGGTTCAAAACCGCATTTCAGAGGATAATGTTCCCAGGTATACAGGATACTTAGTGAGGATACCTGAAGGCTGGGGTGGTGTAGCTCTAGAATCTGCCAGAAAAGAGTCTATGAGAATGGGGGGATCTCCCAGCCTGCATCATGGATTCCCCAGAGGAGAAAGCGTGGATTCCGAGTACCAGTACCTCCATGGGGTGTCTGAACCTCAGCACAGATGGCGTGTCCTGTGAGCCTGTCTGCGTCAGTGTACAAGGACCCCTCATCCCACTGAGCTGGAAAGTGCTTGTCACTCATTAACAGGTCAGCAATAATCCTCTGAGATTCATCCTTGAGAATCAATGCTGAGAGATATTTTTCAGTTTACATTTGCATAAAAAATATGGACTAGCCGAAACCGGATTGGCTCAGTGGATAGAGCGTCGGTTGGCCTGCGGACTGAAGGGTCCCAGGTTCGAATCTGGTCAAGGGCACGTACCTTGGTTTCGGGCACATCCCCAGTGAGAGGTGTGCAGGAGGCAGCTGATCGATGTCTCTCTCCCATCGATGTTTCTAACTCTATCCCTCTCCTTTCCTCTCTGTCAAAAATCAATAATATATATATATATATATATATATGTATGTGTGTGTATATATATATATATATATATACACACATACATATATATTTAAAAAAGTACATGGACTAGACTTCTGTGAAAATGGAATAGAAGTACTTTTATAAAAAAATTGAATAACAATAACCAAAACCCTGGATGTTGTACATAAAATAAACATCCAAAGACTCTGGAAGTCGGACAGAAGGCAAATCAGCGAGAGGACCTCAGGGCAAAAGGGTGGTAAATGGCGGCAAGGTGACGTTTTGTTTTGCCTTCTATACCCCAGACCTGGAGCTGAACAAAACAAGAACCCAGAAATGCCGATAGACACCGATTTTTTTTTTTTTTAAGGGCCAACGAAAGCACATTCTCTCTAGCAATGGGACCTGGGAAGAAGCAACATAAAACAAACAAAAACATTCTGACAATAAGAGCTCTGCTCTAATCAATAAAAAGAAAAAGAACGGGTTCTACGACACCCAGGCCAGCAAAGGCTGAGCAGGGAGCTTACACTTCTACCCCCGCAACCCCCCAGGCTGACACCTGGCCCTCAGCTCCCACTAAAGTGACGTCACAGCAGACCCGGCAGGGAGCCGAGACCTTCGTTCCCATCCAGTGGTGATGAGACCCACACTGCCCACCGCATGAGGTTGTCAATGGAGACTAGGCGGCAGCCTGGACCTCCCCCTCACCTGGCTGTGCTGAGTCTCCGCTCCCCTTCTTCACCGGGTGATGTGACAGGAACCTTAAGGAGGATCGGGGTGTCATCACAGTCCAGGAGCAACCAGGCTACCCCTTTGTCCCCATCTTTACTTTATAGGAGAAAAACCAAGTAGAACGGCAGTGGATGTCTCCTGAAAATCCAGGAGGTCAGAAGAAAGTGGCACAGCGTTTTTCACATGGTGAAAGAACAGAACTGTCCACTCAGAATCCTATATCCAGGGAATATATCCTTCAGAAATGAAGGCGCAATCAGGACATTCTCAGATAAAGGCAAACAAAGATTGTGTCATTAGCTGATCTGCCTGCTCTAAAAGGATGACTGGAGGAAGTTCTCAAAACAATAAGGAAGCAATAAGAGAAGGGATGTTTGAACATAGGAAAGAAGGAGAACATAGTAAAGAAATATATGAATAACTATAATGAGCTTTCTTCTTCAAATGAATTCGAGCCTTCAAAATTATATGCAAAAATTATGGTACTGTCTAATGAGGCTTTAAATATACATAGAAGAAATATTTAAGGTTTTTATGCTATATGTGGGGAGGGTAAAAGGACATAAAGAGAGGTAAGGTGTCTCTGCTCCACTTGAATTGATAAGCTGACAATAATAATAAATGGTGATAAAGTGTATGTATATGGTGTAATACTTAGAGCAGCCACTAAAAAAATGTATACAAGAGGCACACTTAAGAACATTATAAACAGCCCTAGCTGGTTTGGCTCAGTGGATAGAGAGTGGGTCTGCGGACTGAAGGGTCATGGGTTCGATTCTGGCTAAGAGTATATGAACAGGTTGTGGGCTCGATCCCCAGTAGGGAGCATGCAAGAGGCAGCTGGTCAATGACTCTCTCTTATCATTGATGTTTCTATCTCTCCCTCTCCCTTCCTCTCTGAAATCAATAAAAATATATTTTAAAAAAACATTATAAATAAATAATAATGTAATTCTATAAATGCTCAAGTAATTCACATGAAGGCAGGGAAAATTCCCAGAGAAACTAAAAAACCATAAACAGAGAGAAAAACCAAAAATAAAATAGTAGGCACAAGCCCTAATGTAATAATTACACTAAATGAAAGATACAACTATAATTTTATCTTCAAAGAGCTCATCAAATATAACAATATAGACAGATTGAAAATGAAAGAATGGAAACAGAAATATCATGCATACATCAATCAAAGAAAAAGAGTGTTTATATTAATATTAATTAAAGTAGACTTAGTAGACTTTGAGTAAATCTAATTACCAGATATCAGAGTCAATATGCCAAGAAGACACAGCAATACTAAATACACATATACAACAAACAGAGCTACAAAATATGTAAAGGAAAATGGATATAATGAAAAGGATAAATAGGCAAATTCACCATTGTAACAGAGGCTTCATATTCTTTCAACAATCAATAGGACAACTATAGACAGAAAGTTAACAAACATATAGAAGAAATCATCAGTAACATCAACCGACAGGATATAATGAGCATTTATAGAGCACTCTACCCCCAATCATCTGAATACACAATCTTTTTAAGTGCTCATGAGACACATACCAAGATAGAAAACACTTCAGGCCATAAAATAAACATTAAAATTTTGAAAAGAATTGAAATCATAGAGTGTGTTCTCTGATAAAAATGAAATCAAACTAGAAGTCAGTAACAGAAAGATAACAGGGAAATCTCCAAGCCTTTGGAAAATAAATAAGACACTTGTAAATAACTCATGGGTCCAGAGGAAATCTCAAAAGAAATTTTAGGAAGGACTTGAACTGAATAAAGATAAAAATGGAACATACTAAGATGTTTGTGACATAGCTATGACAGTGCTGAGAGGGAAATTTATAGTACTAAATTCAAACATTAGAAAGGGGAAATGCCCAAAACCAATAATCTAACCTCTCACTCAACAATATAAATAAACCAAAAGCAAGCAGGATGGAGAAAATACTAATTATAAGAGCAGAAATCAATGAAATGAAAAACAAAAACAGTGAAGAAAATTAATGAAACAACAATGTGTTCCATTAAAGGTCAATACAATTGACAAACCTCTAACAAAACTGAAAGAGGCATGAAGACACAAATTACCAACATCAAAAATGAAGCGAGACAGAGATTAAAAATGTTGGCGGAGTGAGCGGAGGCTGCATGGACACGCTCCCAGGAACAAACTGGAATTACAACTAAAATACAGAAAAACTTCCTGAACAATCAATGGAAAACTCACAGGCCAGAACCCTGACACCCGGACCGAAAGTGGAGACCGCACAGAGACAGGAAGGAGGGGCAGAGGTGGGGAAGGGCTGCCTGGGAGCCCACAGATAGCAACTAACGTTGAGGAGAGATACACCAGCTCTGGGGGATTCCCACTGAGAACTCTGAGGTCTAAACCCCTCAGCAGAGAGCCCTAGAACTGAGAAGAGGGCACCCACACAACATCTGGCTGTCACAGGGAGAGACTGCTGGAAATTCAGGCACCCTCTTCAAGGGCCAATGCATAAAATTCCGTGTGGAGCCGCCCACCTTGTGTTCTGGCAGAAGGAGGGCAGAGTGGACTGGGGCTGGGTGAGCAGAAGCCAGGATCAGGGGCTCTGGGGTAGATCTCAGAAGGCAGACATCCCCTTTTCCTGTGCTGAGACATTCTCTCAGGCGGAGGACATCTTGCTCACACAGGCATTAGCTATACTAGCAGCTTTGCCTGGTGGGGGAGACAGCTGACCCACCCTGTTGGTAAACACCTTGCCCCACAGTTCGAAGTTCCTGAGGCCATTTAAGAGACTAAAAATAACAATTAGTCTCCAGGCAGAAACAACTGCCCCACCCTGTTGAAAAGAAAACGATCCCCACACCTGAGGACAACTGCCTCAGAGCAATTCAAACCTGAATCCTATCGCTCTGTAGGCAGAGGCAGTCTTTAGAGACTTTGAGTCTTTGCCTGATCTAATTAGCCAGAAACAGGGTTTGACACTGTCCTGCACTAGAGATTGAGAGGCACATAAGATCTACCTAATACATAGTCACAAACCCAAACAGGCAGCCAAAATGAGGAGACAAAGAAACAACCCATAAATAAGAAAACAAGAGAATTCTCCAGAAGAAGAAATAAATGAAAGAGAGATTAAAAATTTGTCTGAAACAGAGTTCAGAGTAATGATGGTAAAGATGCTCAACAAGTATGAGAAACATTATAGGAACTATGACAAAAGGGCAGTCGGAAATAAAGAATGATATAGCACCAATAAAGAATACATTGGAAGGAATACACAGCAGATTAGAGAAAACTGAGGATTGAATCAGTGCATTAGAAGATAGGGTTAAAAAAATCAATCAGAGAACCAAAAAGAAAAAAACAATTAAAAAAACAGGAGGACAGCCCTGGCCGATTTGGCTCAGTGGATAGAGCGTCAGCCTGGACCAAAGGCTCCCAGGTTCGATTCTGGCTAAAGGCATGCACCTAGGTTTCAGGTTCCTCCCTGGCCTGGGCCCTGGTCAGGGCTCATGCAGGAGGCAACCAATCGATGTGTTTCTCTCACATCAGTGTTTCTCTCTGTTTTGCCCTCTCTCTGAAAATCAAAGAAAACAGAAAAATATCCTTGAGTGAGGATTAAAATTAAAAAAAAAAGACACCAGGAGGACAGCTGAAAGGAGCTATGAGACAATGCGAAACATAACATTAGAATGGCAGGTGTGCCAGGAGAGGCAGAAAGAGAGAAAGAGAACATGTTAGAAGAAACAATGGCAGAAAACTTTCTAATCTGGTAAAGGAAAAAGCTGCACAAGTTCAGAGGCACAGAGAATCCCAAGCAAGAAGAACCCAAACTGCCCTGGCTGGTTTTGCTCAATGGATAGGGCATGGCCTGTGGACTGGAGGGTCTCAGGTTCGATTCCAGTCAGGGGCACATGCCCAGGTTTCAGGCTCAGTCCCAGGTCGGAGATGTGCAGAAGGCAGCTAATCGATGATTAGCTCTCATCATTGATGTTTCTTTTTCTCTCCTTCTCCCTTTCTCTCTAAAATCAATACAAATATATTTAGAAAAAGAAGAACCCAAACAGGCTCATGCCTAGACACATCATATTTAAAATGCCAAAAATTAAAAACAATGAGAGACTCTTAAAGGCAGCAAGAGAAAAGCAAACTGTTACCTACAAAGGAGCTCACATAAGGCTGACACCTGATTTTTCATCAGAAGCTCTACAAGTCAGAAGGGAGCCCAAACTGGTTTGGCTCAGTGGAGAGAGCATCGGCCTGTGGACTGAAAGGTCCCAGGTTTGATTCCCAAGGGCATGTATCATGGTTGTGGGCACATCCCCAGTAGGGGGTGTGCAGGAGGCGGCTGATCAATGTTTCTCTCTCATCAATGTTTCTAACTCTCTGTCCCTCTCCTTTCCTCTCTGTAAAAAATCAATAAAATATATTTTTTAAAAATGTTTTTTAAAAAAGAAGCTCTATAAGCTAGAGGGAATGGCATGAAGTACTCAAGATAATCAAAAGCAAGGATCTGAAACCAAGATTACTATATCCAGCAAAGCTATCATTCAAATAATGAGCTTCCTAGACAAAAACAACAACAACAATAACAACAAAGGCTAAAGGAGTACATCATGACCAAACCAGCATTACAAGAAATGCTAAAGGGATTGCTGTAGTGAGAAGAAACAGAGAGGGAAACCTAAGCATACGGAATTAAAATGGCAAAAAGTAAGTACTTATCAATAATAACCCAAAATGTAAATGGATTAAATACTCCAATCAAAAGGCACTGGATAGTTGAATGGATGAAAAAACATGACCCAACTATATGCTGTCTACAAGAGACTCACCTCAGAACAAAAGACACACACAAGCTGAGAGTGAAGGGATGGGAAAAAATTTTCCATGCAAACAGAAAAGAAAAAAAAAGCTAGAGTAGCAATAATCACACCCAACAAAATAGACTTTAAAATGAACACCATCACAAGAGATGATGAAGGTCACTACATCATACTGAAGGTACCAATCCAATAAGAGGATATAACCCTAGTGAACATATATGCACCCAATATTGGAGCACCTAAATATATAAAAAATATTTCTAGAGGAAATTTTAATTTAATTAAAATCTCATCCTTTAAAGGAGAGATGGAGGGGACTTTAACACTTTGCTGACTTGACTGGATAGATATTCCAGACAAAAATTTAACAAGGAAACAGTGACTCTAAAAGACATACTGGATCAGGTGGATTTAATTGACACTTCTAGAACATTTCACCCCAAAGCAGCAGAATATACATTTTTCTCAAGTGCACATGGGTCATTCACAAAAACAGACCACATGTTAGGACACAAAACAAGTCTCTACAAGTTCAAGAAGATTGAAATTATATCAAGCATCTTCTCAGGTGACAATGGAATGAAATTAGAAGTCAACTACAGTAAAAACACCCCAAAATACTCAAACATATGGAGGATAAATAGCACGTTATTAAACAATAAATGGGTTACCAATGAGATCAAGAAATAAATCAAAAACTTCCTTGAAGCAAATTAAAATGAACACACCACAACCCAAAATTTCTGGGACACAGCAAAAGCAGTCCTAAGAGTGAAGTTGATAGCACTACAGACATACTTCAAGAAAAAAAAATCAACAATAAACTATTTAACCCTACAACTTAAAGAACTAGAAAGAGACAACAACAAAAAAAGCTCAGAGTAAGTAGAAGGAAGGAAATAATAATAATTAGAACAGAAACAAATAACATAGAGATTAAGAAAACAATACAAAAAAAAATCAATGAAGCAAAGAGCTGATTCTTTGAAAGGATAAACAAAATTGATAATCTGCTAGCCAGACTCATCAAGAAACAAAGAGAGGATCCAAATAAGTAAAATGAGAAAAGGAAGTGGAAAAGTTACCACTGATACCACAGAAATACAAAAGATTGTAGGAAAATACTATGAACAACTATATGCCAACAATGTGGATGAAATGGACAAATTCCTAGAAAAATACAATATCCCAAAACTGAATTAGGAAGAATCAGAGAAGAACAGACCAATAACTACTGATGAAATAGAAGCAGTAATCAAAAAATTTCCAGCAGGCAGAAGCCCAAGTCCAGAAGGATTCACAGGGGAGTTTTACCAAACATTAAAAAAAGAACTAACATCTGTACTCCTCAAAATATTCCAAAAAATCCAAGAGGAAGGCACACTTCCAAGCTCTTTTTTATGAGGCCAGCATTTTCTTAATTCCAAAACCAGATAAAGACACTACAAAGAAAGAGAATTATAGGCCAATACCTCTGATAAACATAGATGCTAAAATCCTCAACAAATATTAGCAAATCAGACCCAGGAATATATTAAATAGATCATGCATCATGAGCAAGTGGGATTTATTCCAGGGATGCAAGACTGGTACAATATTTATACATCAATCAACGTTATATATCACACAAACAAATTGAAAGGCAAAAATCATATGAACATATCAATAGAGGCAGAAAAAGCATTTGACAAAATCCAACAAATTCTAGCAAAGTGGGAATAGAAAGAGCATATCTCAACATGATAAAGGCCGTATATGACAAACTTATAGACAACATCATACTCAATGGGCAAAAATGAAAACCATTTCCCCTGAGAACAGAAATAAGACAGGAATGTCCGTTTTCACCACTCTTATTCAACATAGTACTGGAAGTGCTAGTCACAGTGATCAGACAAGAAGAAGAAATAAAAGGCATTCAAATTGTAAAGGAGGAAGTAAAACTCTCATTATTCACAGATGACATGATATTGTACACAGAAAAATCTAGACTCCACCAAAAACCTACTATATTTAGTAAGTGAATTTGGCAATGTAGCAAGACACAAATTTAACACCAAAAAATTGATGGCTTTTTTATACACCAGTAATGAACTCACAGAAAGATAAACTAAACAAACAATCCCATTTAACATTGCAACAAAAAAACTAAGATATTTATGAATCAACTTAACCAAGGAGGCAAAAGACCTGTACTTAGAAAACTACAAGATGTTGAAAAAAGGGATAGAGGAAGATATAAACAAATGGAAGAATATACCTCTTCATGGGTTGGTAGAATCAACGTAATTAAAATGTCCGTACTACCCAAAGCAATCTCTAGATTCAATGCAATTCCAATTAAAATACCAATAGCATATTTCACAGATCGAGAACAAATACTCAAAAAATTATATGGAATCAAAAAGACCCCAAATAGCTGCAGCAATCTTGAGAAAGAAGAACAAAGTTGGAAGGAACAGAATACCAGATTTCAAGTTATGCTACAAAGCCACTGTAATCAAAACAGCCTGGAAATGGCACAAGAACAGACATATAGATCAATGTAACAGAACAGAGAACCAGAAACTGACCCAAGCCATTACGCTTAATAAATATTTGACAAAGGAGTCAAAAGCAATGTAGTCAAGACAGTCTCTTCAATAAATGGTGTTGGGAAAATTGGACAGATACATGCAAAACAATGAAACTAGACCACCAACTTACACCATACACAACAATAAACTCAATATGGATAAAAGACTTAAGTGTTAAGTCGTGAAACCATAACAACCCTAGAAGAAGGACAGGCAGCAAAATCTCAGACATCTCTCGTAGCAATATGTTTACAGATACATCTCCTATGGCGAAGGAAACTAAGGAGAAAATAAAAAAGTGGACTACATCAACATAAAAAGCTTCTGCACAGCAAAAAAACCATCAACAAAACAAAAAAGGAGCCTACTGGATGGGAGACATATTTGGCAATGATACATCTGATAAAGGGTTAATATCCAAAATAAATAAGGAACTCATACAACTTAACAAAAGGAAGACAAACAAACCAAGTAAAAAATGGACAAAGGACCTAAATAGACACTTCTCCAAAGAGGACATAAAGATGACCAAGAGACATAGAAAAAATGTTCAAAGTCACTGATCATCAGAGAGATGCAAATTAAAACAATGAGGTATCACCTCACACCTGTCAGAATGGCTACCATTGACAAATCAACAAATGACAAGTGCTGACGAGGATGTGGAGAAAAGGGAACCCTTGTACACTGCTGGTGGGAGTGCAGACTGGTGCAGCCATTATGGAAAACAGTATGAAGTTTCGTCAAAAAATGAAATATGGAACTCCCATTTGACCCAGTGATCCCCCTTCTAGGAATATATCCTACGAAAATTGAAACACCAATCAGAAAGAACATATGCACTCCTGCACCCCTATCTTCATAACAGCATGACTTACAATAGTTAAGATCTGGAAACAGCCCAAGTGCCCAACAGCAGATGAGTGGATAAAAAGCCATGGTACATTTATACCATGGGGTACTATGCAACAGTGAAACAAACAAACAAACAAACAAATCTCTTACCGCTTGAGGCAGCATGGAGGGACTTGGAGAGTTTCATGCTAAATGAAGTAAGTCAAAGACAAGTATCACATGATCTCACTGAAATGTGTATTCTAAATAATTGATGAGTGGAGTGGATCCATAGGCATGGAACAGAGTGGGGAATCTCAGAGGGAAGGCAGGGGAGGTTGGGAAGGGGGTAGGTAATCAACCAAGAACCTTATATTTATACTAGTGGCCCAGTGCACAGATTCATGCACATTGAAAGAAAATTAATTAGAAGAAATATTTTAATATCGCAACAAGCTAACCCACGGCTGATTCTGCGAGACATTGGGCTCCCTCCTCCCTTCTCTCTCCTCTCTGGGTCCTGGGTGCAGGTGAACCATTCGGGGCCAACAGTGCCTCATCAGCAAGCAAACCCACAGCCAGCAACCTAACCTACAGGTCAGAGCATCCGCCCATGGTGGTCAGTGTGCGTCATAGCTACTGGTCGAATGGTCAAACAGTCGCTTGTTACTTAGGCTTTTATATATATAGACTAGTGACCCGGTGCATGAAATTTGTGCACATTAAAAGGAGATTAATTAGAGGAAATAATTTAATATTGCTATTTGCCCTTTCTCTATAATGGAAGTGTCAGAGATGAAAGAAAATTAGTAAAATGTATATGAAAACCTTCCTCCTGTCAGAGTCTGGGGCACACCATGGTACCCAGAGTCAAGTCCCTGCCCACTCATATGTGACTCAAAATTGCATGAGACCCAGACCCAGCCACACATCCCCTCCCCCATCACATTGGGCTAGATGGAGATACAGCCAGTCCCATCCTTGTCAAGCCCTGAAGGGCAGGGAGTGTAGCCTCAAGTCCCCTGGCCTGGCACCAGGATGGCCTGAGGTCCCCCAGCCCAGACTGGGGCAGGGGCATGCCTTGAGGTCCTCCATCAAGTTCTGCCAGGTAAGGGACATGGCCTGAGATCCCGTTAAGCCCCTCTGGGTGGGGGGCATGGCCTGAGGCCCCCTATCAAGCTCTGCCAGGCAGGGTGGTGGGCACAGCCTCAGGCCCCCCATTAAGCCCTGCTGAATAGGGTGAGGCCTGAGTTCCCCCAACCCAGCACTGGGGGTGCACCTTGAGGACCCCCATCAAGCCCCACTGGGTGAGGGGAATGGCCTGAGTTCCCCCTGTCAAGCCCTGCTGGGCTGAGGGTGTGGTCTGAGGTCCCTTGGCCTGGTGCTGGGGTGAGGGGTGCAGCCTGAAGTCCCCTGTCAAGTCCCACCTGGTGGGGAGCATGGACTGAGGTCCCCTGGCCTGACCCTGCAGCAGGGGAAGCAGCCTGAGGTCCCCTAGCCCAGTACCAGGACGGGAAGTGCACCTTGAGGTCTCCTGTCAAGCCCTGATGAGTGGGAGGCATGGCCTCAGGTCCCCTGGCCTGGCACTGGGGCAGAGGGTGCGGCCTGAGGTTCCCTACCAAGCCCCACAGGGTGGGGGAGGGCATAGCCCCAGGTCCCTGCTGATTGCTCATTAAGACTCCTTATGGGAACTTGGCCTCAGCTGTGGACACAGCCATCTTTCTGATGGGGCGATGGTCAATTAGCATATTCCCTCTTTATTAGATAGGACATGCATGACCCATGGCCACAGAAAATGGGGCAGTGAGGGCCTGGGTTGGGGTAGGGGTGGGCTGGAGGAGGCTCATGGGGGGAAAAAGAGGATATATATATAATACTTTCAACAATAAAGATTTATTTTTTTTAAAAAAGAATGAAGCAAGGGTTATCACTACAGACCCCACAGACATCAAAATAACAAAAATAACTCAACAAAAATACATTGGACTACTTAGATGAATAACCAAATTGTAATAAACTTAACACCACATACACAGTATGAAACAAATCATTTAGATAGCCTAAAAGTATTAGTATAAGCTAAATTGTTCCCTCTCCCAAGTTCATATGTTGAAGCCCCAATCCCCAGTACAGAACGTGGCTATATTTGGAGATAGGGCCTTGAAAGTTATGATCAAGGGAAAATGTGACATTTAGAATGGGCCCTAATCTGGCAGCCTACTAACCTTTCTAAGAGGAAATCCGAGCACCCAGAGAGACACCATGGATGCACACACAGGAAAGACCATGTAAGGACCCGGTGAGAAGGCAGTCGCTTACACAACAATCAGAGAGACCTCAGGAGAAACCAAACCAGCAGACCCCTTAATCTTCCAAGTCTCCAGAGCTATGAGAACATACATTTGTTTGAGCTACTCAGTTATGTGTTACTTTGTTATGGCAGCCTTGCAAAAAAAATAAAAAACAAAACAAAACAAAACAACCCCCCCCACAAACATTAAAGAAACAGAGTTCTTAATTAAAACCACACACACACACACACACACACACACACAGAATAAAGA
The DNA here is from genome assembly GCA_011751065.1 of Lasiurus cinereus. Taxonomy (NCBI): domain Eukaryota; kingdom Metazoa; phylum Chordata; class Mammalia; order Chiroptera; family Vespertilionidae; genus Lasiurus; species Lasiurus cinereus. The sequence continues at coordinate 59,735,457 of JAAGEH010000480.1, forward strand.
CCAATTCTATACCATCTCTTTCAGAAAATAGAAGAGCATGGAATACGTTCCCATTCATTTTATAAAGCCAGTGTTTTCTGATACTGATATCAAAGAAGGTACCAACAAATAGTTACAGACCGATATCTCTCATGAATATAAATATAAAAACATTTAACCAAATATTGGCAAACAGTAGTGTGTACTTTGAATTACACACAAAGACCAAGTGGGATTTACTGCAGCAGTGGAAGGTTGATTCTAGTCAAAAATCACTCAATATACTTCACCATATGAACAGACTAAAGAAGAAAATTAAACCATCATATCACTTGAGAGAAAAAAAAGCACTTTTATAAAAATTAATGCCTCCGCATGATTTACAAAATCAGAGAAACGGGAATGAAGGCAAAACTCTTCAATGTTATAAAGAGCATCTGCAAAGAATTGACGCCTGACATTACACTTAATGGTAAAGATTAAATGTTATGCCCTGAAGGTAAGCAACAAGATGAATGTTCACTCCCAACAGTTGTATTCAATACACAACTGAAAGTTCTAGGCAGTGCAGTAAGACAAGGAAAGAGAAATAAAAGGATCCACATCGACTATTCTAAAAAAATAAAAACCTTTAGGACTAGTAAGTTGAAGGAAGCTCCTAGCGTACAAATAAGCATACCAAAAACCATGCGATTTGACATTCTTGCAATCAGTATACTGACAGGTTTGCAGAGACGTATCACTGATGTTCTAACTGGCATTTCCTTAATGATGTTGGGCATCATCGTATGCGCTTCTTGGCCATTGGGTACCTTCCTTGGTGAAGTATTTCTTCATGTCATTTGCCCATGTCCCAACTGGACTGTTTGTTGCGTTTTACTGTTAAGTTTTAAGACTGGGCCATTTCTCGCCATGGGGGTAACCTGGTAAAAGGGGCCACCGGACCCCTCTATATAATTTCTCACAGTAGCATGTGAGTCTACCATTATCTCAAAACAAAGGTTTGGTTGAGACATACGGGTGGGAGACATTCTAACTTTTCAGATTACCTATGGCAATGTAAAACAAACATACAGTTCATTGGTGTGTTTCTCTCTCTCTGGAGGTGCAGGTGACATTAGAAGACACACCCAGCTGTCCTGCTTTCTGTACCAGGTCGATACCATCAAGTCTGTTCAGTAAAACACAGTTTGGGTGCTATCAGCAGTGTTCGTGGCTTATGCTAGTTCTCAGATAGGCTCCCTCGTGTATTTCCTCAAAATAAACCATGGCTGGTATCGTTCCTTGACTAAATTCAACCCCACTGGGGGAGAGGGGGTCAGGATGTCACCAATTTTACAAGTTTAGTGTCTGTTTTCTTCGCTGATCATTTGACGCTGGCGCTCCCTTTCCATGCTGACATCCTAAACGTAACTGTTGGTCATTCCACTTTTCTAGTAAATCACACATTCGTTTTAGGTGACAAAACGATTGGAGAGTCCTGGCTAATTTTATATGGTAACCATGAGGTCTGTGCACAAATATTGCCCATTTTCTCCCATCTGGGCATGTGAGAGCCTTCACTCATGAGTAAGAATCGTCACATGACCTGCTGGGGCCAACAAAATGTGAGTGGAAGTGGTAAGTAGTGAAAGCCTTTATGAGCTGTGGGTGAATCACCATGTCCCCATGTGCCCGGGGAAGGACTGAGGAGCTTTATCAGTCTGGGTCTCTGAGTGAGAAGATGTAAAACAGTCTGATACCAACCAAAATAGCACATATTAGCAAGAAATAAACCTTGTGGGGGTTTCTTCATTCACTGATATTTTTTAAAATATATTTTATGATTTTTTACAGAGAGGAAGGAAGAGAGATAAGAGAGTTAGAGACATTGATCAGCTGCCTCCTGCACACCCCCTATTGGGGATATGCCCACAACCAAGATACATGCCCTTGATCGGAATCGAACCTGGGACCTTTCAGTCCAAAGGCCGACGCTCTATCCACTAAGCCAAACCGGTTTTGGCTTCAGTCATTGAAATTTTAGAGGTGTTTGTTGGGCGGCATAATCTGTGCTCCTGTAACTGATGGGTATATTGTACAGTTACACTAAACACACAGCACTCTTTGGGATAGGACACCGGATTACGGTATCACATTGTAAACTAGTTAATGAGTTATTCTATGGCGCACTCAATGGCATCTTTCACTCATAACACATGTGCACACGCACACACGTGCGCGCAAACACACACACACACACACACACACACGCACACACAGCAAAATCAAGTCTCGCGTCACTTTCCTTACGGTATAAATTAGAGTGAGAGTTTGCTAGGGATCCTCTGATACAAAGCTTTGTGTGAAGCTGAGCCTACAGAGAAGCGATGCCTCACACGCTTCACGGAGAGACACAAGTCATAGAAACTCTATGCTCTGCCCTAAGGATTTCCAATGGCTCCAAAGAAGAGATACACACATTGGTAGATATGTACCATGTAGAAATTGGGCTTTTTGGTGAACATTAACAATCATATCAACTGCCCAGAACCCACTGTGTGCAGGGAGAAATCACCTTGATAACATTTATTTTCAGACACTGTACAAACACCTTTATATGCATGAGCACACAGCCAATCAGTACTTCTTTTTGCTATCGACTTGTGCCATGTATCTTAGGTTAAGATTGTGTAGGTAATATTTGAAATGATTACGTTTTTTATCATAATACTACAAGTCACGTCAAAAGACTGCAATGCAAAAATTAACAGGGTTTTAAAATAATGTTTTACAAAGATATTGCAACATCTCCTTTGGGGAAGTTGCAACACCTGACTTAAATCCTTAACTTTATTGATTGGAAGTTCCAGCTGTTAAAGGTATTTCCCTATTTATTCGGAATGTTCAAGGGCATATTATTGATGTTACAATTGTCAACAGTTTCAA
>JAAGEH010000480.1:59738763-59762097 GCA_011751065.1 Lasiurus cinereus
ACACACACACACACACACACACACACACTAGTGACCCGGTGCATGAAATTTGTGCACATTAAAAGGAGATTAATTAGAGGAAATAATTTAACATTTCTATTTGCCCTTTCTCTATAATAGAAGTGTCAGAGATGAAAGAAAATTAGTAAAATGTATAGGAAAACCTTTCTCCTGTCAGAGTCTGGGACACATCACGGGACCCAGAGTCAAGTCCGTACCCACCCATATGTGCCTCAAAATTGCATGAGACCCAGACCCAGCCACACCCCCCCCCCATCACATTGGGCTAGATGGAGACGTGACCAGTCCCATCCTTGTCAAGCCCTGAGGGGCAGGGAGTGTAGCCTCAAGTCCCTTGGCCTGGCACTGAGATGGCCTGAGGTCTCCCAGCCCAGACTGGGCCATGGGGCATGCCTTGAGGTCCTGAGGTCCCCCATCAAGCTCTACCAGGCAGGGTGGGGGGCACAGCCTCAGGTCCCCCATTAAGCCCCATTGAATGGGGTGTGGCCCGAGTTCCCCCAACCCAGCACTGGGGGTGCACTTTGAGGACCCCCATCAAGCCCCACTGGATGGGGGGCATGGCCTGAGGTCCCCCTGTCATGCCCTGCTGGGCTGAGGGTGTGGTCTGAGGTCCCTTGGCCTGGTGCTGGGGTGAGGGGTGCAGCCTGAAGTCCCACCTGGTGGGGAGCATGGACTGAGGTCCCCTGGGCTGACCCTGCAGTGGGGGAAGCAGCCTGAGGTCCCCTAGCCCAGCACCAAGATAGGAAGTGCACCTTGAGGTCCCCTGTTAAGCCCTGCTGAGTGGGAGGAATGGCCTCAGGTCCCCTGCCCTGGCACTGGAGCAGGGGGTGCAGCCTGAGGTTCCCTATCAAGCCACAGGGGCAGGGGAGGGCATAGCCTCAGGTCCCTGCTGATTGCTCATTAAGGCTTCTTATGGGAACTTGGCCTCAGCTGTGGACACAGCCATCTTTGTGATGGAGTGATGGCCAATTAGCATATTCCCTCTTTATCAGATAAAATATACAAGACCCATGGCCACAGAAAATGGGGCAGTGAGGGCCTGGGGTGGGGGCATGGGCGGGCTAGAGGGGGTTCATGGGGGAAAAAAGAGGATATATGTAATACTTTCAACAATAAAGATTTTTTTTTAAAGAATGAAACAAGTGGTATCACTACAGACCCCACAGACATCAAAATAACAAAAATAACTCAACAAAAATAAATTGGACTACTTAGATGAATAACCAAATTGTAATAAACTTAACACCACACACACAGTATGAAACAAATCATTCAGATAGCCTAAAAGTACTAGTATAAGCTAAATTGTTCCCTCTCCCAAGTTCATATGTTGAAGCCCCAATCCCCAGTACAGAACGTGGCTATATTTGGAGATAGGGCCTTGAAAGTTATGATCAAGGGAAAATGTGACATTTAGAATGCGCCCTAATCTGGCAGCCTACTAACCTTTCTAAGAGGGAATCTGAGCACCTAGAGAGACACCAAGGATGCACACACAGGAAAGACCATGTGAGGACCCGGTGAGAAGGCAGTTGCTTACACACCAAGCAGAGAGACCTCAGGAGAAACCAAACCAGCAGACCCCTTAATCTTCCAAGTCTCCAGAGCTATGAGAACATACATTTGTTTGAGCTACTCAGTTGTGTGTTACTTTGTTATGGCAGCCTTGCAAAAACAAAACAAAACAAAACAAAACAAAACAAAACAACCCCCCCCACCACAAACAAACATTAAAGAAACAGAGTTCTTAATTAAAACAAAGCGCGCACACACACACACACACAGAATAAAGACCAATTCTATACCATCTCTTTCAGAAAAATAGAAGAGCATGGAATATGTTCCCATTCATTTTATAAAACTAGTGTTTTCTGATACTGATATCAAAGAAGGTACCAACAAATAGTTACAGACCGATATCTCTCATGAATATAGATATAAGAATATTTAACCAAATATTGGCAAACAGTAGTGTGTACTTTGAATTACACACAAAGACCAAGTGGGATTTACTGCAGCAGTGGAAGGTTGATTCTAGTCAAAAATCACTCAATATACTTCACCATATGAACAGACTAAAGAAGAAAATTAAACCATCATATCACTTGAGAGAAAAAAAGCACTTTTATAAAAATTAATGCCTCTGCATGATTTAAAAAAATCAGAAAAACGGGAATGAAGGCAAAACTCTTCAATGTTATAAAGAACATCTGCGAAGAATTGACAGCTGACATTACACTTAATGGTAAAGATTAAATGTTTTGCCTTGAAGGTAAGCAACAAGGTGAATGTCCACTCTCACCACTTGTATTCCACACAGGACTGAAAGTTCTAGGCGGCGCAGTGAGACAAGGAAAGAGAAATAAAAGTGTCCACATCAACTATTCTAAAAAAATAAAAACCTTTAGGACTAGTAAGTTGAAGGAAGTTCCTAGCATACAAATAAACATACCAAAAACCATGTGATTTGGCATTCTTGCAATCAATATACAGACAGGTTTGCAGAGACATCTCACTGATGTTCTAACTGGCATTTCCTTAATGATGTTGGGCATCATCCTATGCGCTTCTTGGCCATTGTGTACCTTCCTTGGTGAAGTATTTCTTCATGTCATTTGCCCATGTCCTAACTGGACTGTATGTTGCATTTTACTGTTAAGTTTTAAGACTGGGCTCCTTCCTGCCATGGGGGTAACCTGGGTAAAAGGGGCCACCGGACCCCTCTATATAATTTCTCACAGTAGCATGTGAGTCTACCATTATCTCAAAACAAAGGTTTGGTTGAGACATATGGGTGGGAGACATTCTAACTTTTCAGATTACCTATGGCAATGTAAAACAAACATGCAGTTCATTGGTGGGTTTATCAGTCTCTGGAGGTGCAGGTGACATTAAAAGACACGCCCAGCTGTTCAGCTTCCTGTACCAGGTCGATACCATCAAGTCTGTTCAGAAAAACACAGCTTGGATGCTGAAGTACTTTTTGGCAGTGTTCACGGCGTATGATGGTTCTCAGATAGGCTCCCTCGTGTATTTCCTCAAAATAAACCATGGCTGGTATTGTCCCTTGACTAAATTCAACCCCACTGGAGGGGATGGGGGGAGGACAGGATGTCACCCATTTCACAAGTTTAGTGTCTGTTTTCTTCGCTGATCATTTGACGCTGGCGCTCCCTTTCCATGCTGACATCCTAAACGTAACTGTTGGTGGTCATTCCACTTTTCTGGGAAATCACACATTGGTTTTAGGCGATAAAATGATTGGAGAGTCCTGGCTAATTTTATATGGTAACCATGAGGTCTGTGCACAAATTTTGCCCATTTTCTCCCATCTGGGCATGTGAGAGCCTTCACTCCATGAGTAAGAACGGTCACATGACCTGCTGGGGGCCAACAAAATGTGAATGGAAGTGGTAAGTAGTGAAAGCCTTTATGAGCTGTGGGTGACTCACCATGTCCCCATGTGCCCAGGGAAGGATTGAGGATGTTTGGGTTGATGGGAGTTTTATCAGTCTGGGTCTCTGAGTGAGAGGATGTAACACAGTCTGATACCGACCAACATGACACATAATATTAGCAAGAAATAAACCTTATGGGGGTTTCTTCAGTCACTGACATTTTTTAAAATATATTTTATGATTTTTTTACAGAGAGGAAGGAAGAGGGATAGAGAGTTAGAAACATCAATGAGAGAGACATCGATCAGCTGCCTCCTGCACACCCCCTACTGGGGATGTGCCCACAACCAAGATACATGCCCTTGATCGGAATCAAACCTGGGACCTTTCAGTCCAAAGGCCAAAGCTCTATCCACTGAGCCAAACCGGTTTTGGCTTCAGACATTGAATTTTTAGAGGTGTTTGTTGGGCTGCATAATCTGTACTCCTGTAACTGATGGGTATATTGTACAGTTACACTAAACACACAGCACTCTTTGGGATAGAACACCGGATTACAGTATCACATTGTAAACTAGTTAATGAGTTATTCTATGGCGCACTCAATGGCATCTTTCACTCATAACACATGTGCACACACGCACGCGCGCGCGCGCACACACACACACACACACACACACACAAAGCAAAATCAAGTCTCGCGTCACTTTCCTTACGGTATAAATTAGAGTGAGAGTTTGCTAGGGATCCTCTGATACAAAGCTTTGTGTGAAGCTGAGCGTACAGAGAAGCGATGCCTCTTGCACTTCACTGAGAGAAACAAGTCACAGAAACTCTATGCTCTGCCCTAAGGATTTCCAATGGCTTCAAAGAAGAGACACACACATTGGTAGATGTGTACCATGTAGAGATTGGGATTCGTGGTGAACATTGACAATCATATCAACTGCCCGGAACCCACTGTGTGCAGGGAGAAATGACCTTGATAACATTTATTTTCAGACACTGTACAAACACCTTCATACGCATGAGGACACAGCCAATCAGTACTACTTCCTTTTGCTAATGATTTGCGCCATGTGTCTTAGGTTAACATTGTGTGGATAATATTTGAAATGATTTACGTTTTTTATCATAATACTATGAGTCATGTCAAAAGACTTCAATGCAAAAATTAACAGGGCTTTCAAATAATGTTTTACAAAGATATTGCAACATCTCCTTTGGGGAAGTTGAAACACGCGACTTAAATTCTCAACTTTATCGATTAGAAGTTCCAGCTGTTAAAGGTATTTCCCTAATTATTTGGAATGTTCAAGTGCATATTACTGATGTTAAAATTGTCAGCAGTTTCAAATGTAACTCGTTAACTGTTTTTGAATTTTAAAAAAACATATGATACATTTCTCAGAATCTAGTCATCACCAGTCTTTGTATAGGCATTCATATATATCTTCTTGCCATATATATATATATTGCCTACAAAATATGAGGCAAAAATCATTGATATACAAAAAGTATTGTGTTTTCCACTTATTTATATGAAGGAAACAGTCAACAGAAGATCAATTTAGGAAGTGTCATGGATGTTCACCATGATGGGAATTTAATGCACCAAGAGAGCTGTGAACCAGGTGTGACACCTCACTAATTCCCAGTGTGGAGGGCAGAATCAGAACTCATGAGTTTAGGGGTCTCTCTCCCTTTGCGACAGTGGTTATGATTCCCGTCCTCTTTGTACTTCAGTTTCCTTCCTAGACAAGGAGGAAACTTCAGAAGCCAGTTGTGAGGAACTGGGACAGTAATTTATAGAGAGCCTGTAAAATGATGTCGGGCACACAGCAATATTCAATAACTGCAGATACTGTGGTATCTGCCCTAAGTTGTTAGGAGCCATTTCCCCAGGGCAGTAAACACTTGGGTTCACCTCCTTTCCTCCGGAGCCTCTTCTCTTCCGGGGACACTTCCTAGAATCATAGGTGCCAGGCATGAACCAGTTGCATTTCTATTCTGGAACATCCTTCCCCTTTAACACACATGCAGCTACCTTTTAGGATTTCAAAGTGGTTCTTAAGGCAAATGAAGGAAAGAAATATATTTCCTTAAAATTAAATAACTCTCTTCCAAGAGTTCACTCACCAGTTGAGGGTAGCTTTAAAAAGCATTGGATAGTTTTGTAAACCTCCCCATGCCCACAGGCAGATTATGAGGGGAAACAGAGCGTCTTCTGGTGAATAGAGATGTGTAGCGATAACCAGAAGGAGACACAGGTCTCTGAAAATGATTCAGGAAACATTCATGAAAGCATTTAAGAAGACCTCTTAACTTAGCAAACACTTCCTCCCACGTCATTCCTCTGCAAATGCGTGATTTTATGGGCATCCTGTTTTGAACTCCCTGCCTGAACCACAATTCCCTAACACACACTTTTTAAAAAAATGTATATATTGATTTCAGAGAGGAAGAGAGAGGTAGAAACATCAATGATGAGAGAGAATCATTGATTGGCTGCTTCCTACATGTCCCCTATTGGGGATCGAGCCAACCTTGACATGTGCCCTTGACCAAAACGGAACGTGGGACCCTTTGGTCTGCAGGCCAATGCTCTATCCACTGAGCCAAACCAGCTAGGGTTTAACATGCATTCTTACTGAATTCTCTCTTTCAGAGAATTTACCTTAATTGGTAAATAAGGGTTTGCTCGTATAATTACTTTATTACGTCTGATCCTCTGAAACTGCCAGGGTTTGCTCATCTTCCTGCTCACCACAGACCTCCGCTTGTCCATCCAGCACCTGGAATGGAGGGGTTCTCAGGAGGCAGTGGCGGTAAGATTCTCCCCAAAACCAGAGAGGTAGAACTTGAAAGGACAAAGTCATGTGAAATCCACCAGGTGAGGCAAAAGTAACCAGGCATTGCTTTCTCTAAACTAAGCAACAGAAGCCAGAGAACTGGAACAGATCTGAGTCAGAAAGGACATGTGTGTATCCCAGGATTTAGCCTTAATGACCATCAACATCCTACAGAAAGAGCCTAGGAAAATTCAGACTCAATTTCAATATCAAAAACACTTGTGTCCCATGGGGTGCAACTCTCCCGCCCACGGCGCTCCGCTCCAGCATCCCCCAAGTAATCCTGCAGCCGTGCTTTGGTGTGCGCAGGAGCTGAGCCTATGGAGAGCAGTAACCTTTGTCACAGCCAGAGAGCATGTGTTCCTGGACTTGCAGGTGGATTCTAGTTCACTGACAATGCTGACTAGGTGTGGATCTGAAATGTGTACATTGAATTGAACGGAAAGATAAGAATTAAGGAGGTTTATGAATGTCAAAATAATTTTGAAACTCGTTATGTAGAGAAGCATTTCGATTACAGTGGTACCTCGAGATACGAGTTTTAATTCGCTCCGTCACCTTGAGGCGTGGGAAACTATGAGATGCTCGAGTCGTGGTAAACTGGTGGGTCATGTGCAGCCGGCCGATCCACGCGATGACTCCTATCTCAACTGTTGCTCGTATTTCAAAGCAAAAATCGCTCGCTCGACGGCTCGTATCTCAAAAATCTCGTATGTTAGGGCACTCGTATCTCGAGGTACCCCTGTATTTGAAGAATAGCCAATGAAGATTTAAGAGAGACATGTGCCCAATAGAGTGAATAAGCTCGAGCTCAATAAGCGCGCATGAAGAGCAATTCTCTGGAGTTCACCCCACTGACACCTTTTCAGCACCACAGATCACTTATAGCCAGTGAAGATCTAAAAGTTATTTCAACTTGGAATCATGAGAACATTAGATGCCAGTCTTCATTGCTCCACAACTCTGCATAAGCGTTTACCATTGGTCGAGGCATGGCATACATGGACACCCTGAAAAGATAGCCTGCTTTTAATTAGGAACAGCTGAAGGAGAACGGCAGAAGTCTTCTTTTAAAGCTCCATAACTTCTTTTCAGAGTGATTGGATTCAAGGTTATTATTATTATTATTTATTTTATTGATTTCTTACAGAGAGGAAGGGAGAGGGATAGAGAGCTAGAAACATCGATCAGCCGCCTCCTGCACACCCCCCATTGGGGATGTGCCCGCAACCAACGTACATGCCCTTGATGGGAATCGAACCTGGGACCTTTCAGTCCGCAGGCAAGACGCTCCATCCACTGAGCCAAACCGGTTTCGGGGTGATTCAAGATTATTAAAGTTGACCAAAAACTCTGCAAGACGGTACTATGAAGAAAATAATGACCAGGCTTTGAGCAGAGTGCAAACAAATAGGTCCAGCTCTCCGCTTTATAATCTACTTTCCTGTTGAACTTAACCGCTGACAAGCTTGATTGAGCTTATAAATACTACTTCAATCTACAATTGAAGAGGAAATTAGGTTTATTGTGACAAAAGGAAACTGCTTAAAGGATAGTTGCCATAATTACAGTATTAAAATTAGAAAAAAATTAATTGCCCCCAACGTGTAGCACATAATTAAGAGGATCATCTTGGTAGAGATGTGGGAAATATATCAAATATAGGCTTTAGGTACAATGGGGTTCATATATATATATATATATATATATATATATATGCATATATGTATATATACACACACACATATATAATGAGTAGGTTAAGAGTACAGCAAAAGCCCAGCTGGCTCGAACATTTCATGACTGTGTGACCTTGGGTGAGTTATTTCGGATCTCCGTGGATCCCCTCATCTGTGAAAGGCAGATGCTCTTATGACCTCCCCTTCCCTTTATGGTGGTATAAGGCTCAAGTGAGATAAAATGGAAGAACAGGGAACTGTGCTGCCTGCCATTTGCGGAGAGCTGTGTCTCCCTAAAGTTTCTACCTTTGGAATAAACCATATAAGCGGCTTTGTTTTCTTTTTTTGGTAAAAGAAACTAATAACTCCTTGTGCTCCAACAACATAGGCCACTGCTGCATTCAAAAGAGCACACAGCGCACATCAAACACCCAGTGACCACCCCTGACCCCGGAACCCCGGAAGGCAAACACCACCTCAAAAGACCCTTTTTCTTTCTTTTAAAAGAGCCAGAATGAGTCTAAGGGTGTTCACTTCGCAAGTGCCCATTCACTGTTTCCCCCCCAAGTTCCACACCTCCTCCTCCAAGCCGTACCCCGTCCGGCAGGCAGCGGGGAAGGTGGGCCCCCGTCCCCCCGCCCCCGGTACCTCTGCGCCCAGCACCCCCCCGACCCCCACTCTGCTCCCCGGGGGGCTGGTCCTGGGCCGGACACCTCCCCGCCGGCCTCCCCCTCGGGGTCCCGGCGCCCCGCCCTGCCCGGTGGGAAACTCCAAAGTGTGGGCAACAGGCTCCCGCCGCCCGTCCTCCTCCTCCTCCTCCTCCTCCGGGCGCCCCGCCGCCCCCGCGCCCCGCGAGGAGCGCCCGCCGCGGAGTCCCGGCCGCCGCCCCCGCCCGCACCGCCCCGCGAGCGCCATCCCCGCAGGCGGCGGCGGCGGCCCCGCACTCGCACCCGCGCAGCCCGCCCGGACGAGCCCGAGGGCGGCGAGGGGCAGCGACAACACCCCCAACTCAGCCCGGGGCGGCTGCTGCTCCCCAACCCCAGCGGGGAGCCCGGGCGGCGGGCCGGCTGCTGCGAGGGGGACCCCCGGACCCCCCATCCCCGTCCCCCATCCCCGCCCCGGCGGCCCGCGCCCCCGCCCGGCGCCCTCCGCAGTCCCGGCTGCAGCGCCGCCCTGCCCCGCGCGCAGGTGGGAACCCCGCGAGTGGGCGTTGGGGCGATCCCCTCCTCCTCCGCCCCCCATCCTCCTCCGCCTCCGCCCCCCGCCCCGCGCTCGCCGGCGCCTCCGCTCCGGACTTCCCGGGCGCCCGGGGCTGCGGTGCCTGCGCGGCGGGGCCGGCGGGGCTGCCGCTCCCGCTGCCGCTGCCGCTGCCGCCGCCGCCCAGCCCGGCGCCCCGGGTCGCGGCCACCCCCGGGGACCCCGGTGCGCCCCGCGCGCCCTCCCCCGCGCCGTCCCCTCGCGCACACACACACACACGCACACACACGCACACACACACACACGCACACACACACGCGCACACACACACACGCACGCACCTGGCCGCGGACGGGCGCCTGGGCACCCCGCTCGCCCAACTCCGGGAAGGGCGCCCCTCGGTGCGGGCGGGCGCGGCGGAGCCGGAGGAGGCGGAGGAGGAGGGCGCGGGGCGGTGCGGGGCGGGCAGTGCCGGTCCGCCGCCGCCAACGCCGCCGCCGCCGGAGTTGCGGGTCATGTGGGCACCGCGGCGGCGGGCGGCTGCCAGTACCCGGGTTTCCTGAGGATCCTGAAACTATGATCTCATCCTCCGCCGCCGCCCGCCCCGCCCCTCTCCGCGGGCGCGCACGCACGGCTCTCTCTCTCTCTCTCTCTCACACACACACGCACACGCACATGCACACGCACACACGCACATGCACACATGCACACATGCACACACGCGCGCACTCACCCGGCATGCGCTCCCCTCCTTCCTGGGCCAGCTATTCCTCCAGATCCGGGGAGAGACCCCGTGTCCAGGCTCTTCATTGAAAAAAAAATAAAAATAAAATAAAATAATAATAATAAAGAAAAAAATCCTCCCCGGATATTCGTTCCTCTCTCCGAGCTCGATGGAGGCTGGGCTTTGTTTATTCCCCCTCCCCCTGGCCCCCCTGCCCCCCTCACACGTGCGAGGGATCCATCAGCGCAGAGCCGCAGCCTGAGCCCGAACAGGGAAAATCATCGTTCGCGGCTGTTGACCCAGATGGCGGTGGGCACCCAAGGGCTGGCTCCAGCGGCACCCCGTGCAGGGACAGCGGAGGCCGCGATGCGGCGGCGGCGGCGGGCAGGGCTGGGGAGCCGGAATGCCAGCAGCGGAGAGCCTGCGCCGGCTGCTCTCCGCCCTCCCCGCGCGGCAAACATTACCTCATGTGTTTGCAGAGCCTCTTTGCAGCGGCGGCGGCGGCGGATGGGAAAGCAACTAAGTAGCCACTTCGGGGACGCGGAAGTGGAGGTCAGATAACGTGACCGGCCCCGGTGGTGCACACCAGTCAATCTCTCTCTGTTCATGCTCCTGGCACCGCTGCTCACAGGTGGCTGGTTCACGACAACCAATTCCCGAAACTTAGATGCTGGGAAATAATGAAGATATTCTTGATTTTTTTTAAATTACCTACTATCTAAGATTGCAAATTAATTAACTTTATATGTTTTCCTATAATTTTCTCTTGTATATTTATTTGTATGTGTCTCCAGTTTCATGTCATGTTTTCCTCTTTTTTGGTGGAGGTGTTGTATCTGTGTATGCACGCATATTCATTGGTGTTGACTTCTTAGTAATATCAAGCAATGGTAGTCAACGTTTTGGGGGTGGTGATCAATTTCATGATGATTGGTATAGTTCACTCAAACCCCCTTGAGGTGCCTGATGTATACTGAAAAGCTGTGCTATATTTTGAAGGATATTGAGAAGTTTACTATTATCTGTGTATGCACGCATACTCATTTGTGATAACTTCTTAGTAATATCAAGCAATGGTAGTCAACGTTTTGGGGGTGATGATCAATTTCATAATGATTGGTGTAGTTCACTCAAGCCCCCATGAGGTGCCTGATGTATAATGAAAAGCTGTGCTATATTTTGAAGGATATTGAGAAGTTTACTATTATCTGTGTATGCACGCATACTCATTTGTGATAACTTCTTAGTAATATCAAGCAATGGTAGTCAATGGGGGGTGGTGATCAATTTCATAATGATTGGTGTAGTTCACTCAAACCCCCGTGAGGTGCCTGATGTATAATGAACAGCTGGGCTATATTTTGAAGGATATTGAGAAGTTGACTCTTTGGAACCTGTCCTCCACTGGTGTGCATCTAGTTGTGGAGACTATATATATAAAAGTCCACTGGTGAAATGCTTTCTTATTTTTGTTGTTACGAACTGTCGCAAAGTAAGTATAAGATTCTCTCCTTTTCTTTTTTCCTATTGAATTTCTATTCCATGTTAAAAATATTTTGTCTGTGTGCCCCATATTTCCTCTGTCTTTGACCCCCACACCCATCTCAATGGCCAAGGTAATATGTGAACTTTGCCCTTCACCTACACATCCACCACAAATTCCCACAGAGCACTCTGGTGTGGCTTCTGGTCAGGGGTACATAGGAGAAAATCCAGCAGCCTTCTACTTCTAGTAATCCAAAGAGAAGAGAAATGGTAGGAGAGAGGAAAAGGGTCAATGAGAAGAGAAATGGTAGGAGAGAGAAAAAGGGTCAATGAGAAGAGAAATGGTAGGAGAGAGAAAAAGAGTCAATGGGAAGGCAGAGGAATAAGCAGTGAAAAGAAATGGGGAAGGGACGAATAAAAGGGAATTAAATGACAAGATGAGAGAGAGAGAAGAAAAAAAAGGGGGGGTGGGAAGAAAAGAGGACCAGCTTTCAAGTAAAAGCTAAAATGTCCTAAATTTTGCTGCATGGGAAATCATATAGTTTCATATTGTTCTCAAATATTATCCTTTAATAAGCATACAGGAATTTAATGGCAAGGACACCAGGTCATATATACCCTGAATGATCTCAGTTTTAAAAATTCAAGTACAGCATCCGCTAGCAGAAATAAACAGGCTGACCTATCAATATAAGGTAGCAGTGAAAGCGACGATGAGATCAACTAGCCAGGGTATGTACAATGATTTAAGAATAAATGAACACTGGAATTCAGGGAGCTAAATGGGAAACTAAAGGCACAGGGATGTTAAGGCAGGCAACAAAGACTTGGGCTTGCAGTATTCAAAGCAAAATAATAATAATAATAATAAATAATAATAATAATAACAACAACAATAACATAATTTTAAAGTATTGCAGATTTTCCCCAGTGCTCTTTATACAGTCTTTATTGAGCCTGATGATAATGAAAGGAAGGTACCTATAAAAGGAATATAGCAATTCTCCCTGGTATTCTACATGTTGCATGGAGAAGTGCTGAACATTTTCACTCATTTTTGGAAATATTTAAATTTTATGATCGGTCGACCCTAAAGATGTTGCTCAGGGAAGCCCCCGGCAATCCTTCTCATCAACAATACCAGTAGCTGGGTTCCCGGGCGTAGATCGCAACAGTGATTTATAATCCAGGCTTTTACACAGGCGACTGGAGTTAAACTAGAAGCGTTAGCATGTAGCAGACGATAATGGCTTTGCAGGATCTCTGGGAGATTTCTGCAGAAGAGGTGGAGGCCTGAATTGAACAGCAATATATCAAGAGCACTTTCCCTTTGATCTGCATACTCATGGCAGGATTTGTGTTAATCAGAGGTGTATTTAGGTTTGAGGATGATAACGAGTTTCAGAAATGCATTCCAACTTCAGGGGCTCCACATGCACTAGTGGTTTGTGTCAGAATACCTTCATGTGGAGACAAATATTTTTAATATGGCGACGTACATGAATTTCTGGTTTATACTCCTTTAGGCTATCTTGACGAAGGACAATAAGTTACTGATGCTTACTATTTTGCTCTTACAGTTTCTTGATTTTTTAAAATAGTTCATGAGAATGGCCATAGGTAAAATCAGAATGTTCACTATGTTATATGCGTGTATGTGTTTTATAAACATAGTGATATGTAAAGTGACATATAAACAAAGTGATATGGTATATGTTATAAGTCAAATAAGAATGATCACTATCACCTATGAGCTGCTAATAGTTTGGGGGCGTGAGACATTTAAAAGACTTGAATGACAAGAATAGAAAAGAAGATAGATTCAAAAGGGGTGAAGAAGTAAGGACATCGCTATTTTATCAATCAGAAATGCTTATATTTCCCTGGGCGTGCACTACTATTTCAGGGAAGGATGATATGGGGGCTTGAGGGACACAAAATATATGTAAGTTCCCAGAGATACTGATTAGTCTTCAAGAAGGAAACATTCATCAGCAGTCCAACACAGGTCTCAAGACGATGGAGCCACTGAGCTGTGGCTCGGGACTCGGGGTGGACTTTGGGGGCATGAGAGATCCCCAATTTTGAAGCCAAGGGGGCAGAAAGAACCCTTTGCTGGCCTCCCTCTGACTTTTCCATACACACAGCCCTTTGAAACGCCTGGGCCTCTGACAGAACACTGTCTTCTGACCTCCACTGAGAGGAAGAAATTGTGTCCTAAGTTTTCCTGAAACTTGAGGGGATGTAAATCTGTGTTTATATTAAACACTAGTGATATATCACTTTAAGGCAGCGGTGCTCAACCTGTGGGTCGCGACCCCTTTGGGGGGTCGAATTACCCTTTCACAGGGGTTGCCTAAGACTATTGGAAAACACCTATTTCCCATGGCCTTAGGAACCAACACACCCCTCGGTGTAGCAAAATGTAGCAATGTAGTTTACTGTTATATGAAGACTGTTACCCATGCTATACCATGATTCAAGACAAAATTTCATTTATTTGTAATTAGAAATAAATATTTCACAATATATAATTACATATTGTCTTTGTGATTAATCCTTATGCTTTAATTATGTTCAATTTATAACAATGAAAAAACATTCTGCCTATCAGATATTTACATTACAGTTCATAACAGTAGCAAGATTACAGTGATGAAGTAGCAACGGAAATAATTTTATGGTTGGGGGTCACCACCACATGAAGAACTATCTTAAAGGGTCGCGGCCTTAGGAAGGTTGAGAACCACTGCTTTAAGGTGTTTCTATACATATAAAAGCCTAAGTGACCAGCCGGCCGGCCAGCTGGCTGGTGGCTATGACATGCAATGACCACCAGGGGGAAACGCTCAATGCAGGAGCTGCCCGGTGACAGCAACTTTGCAGAGTACCCTCTCGCACTCTGGGATCCGTGGGGGGTATCTGACTGCCGGTTTCGGCCGATCCCCACAGGCCAGGTACAGCGACCCCACTCGTGCATGAATCTGTGTACTGAGCCTCTAGTATTTATATTGTTAATATTAGTATCCATTTTCCTCAGAAATGCATGGAGTCATGGTTAAGGAGATATTAATTGCAAGTTCAGGAGAACAGAGGTTCTTCCTTGCAGCCCACCTACCTGCGCTCCGTGCCCCCTTCGCTAGAGGGAAGCCTCCTGCCTGCAGGGCTGCGTCTTGTCATTCAGCTGCTCTGACGGTGCATACCGATGCTCACTCAGTGTCTCCTCTGTAGACTTTCACGTCTCACTGAGATCCTCAAGAGAAATGTTGTTTGCATTCTTCACGTTCCGGGACTGAAAGGGAGAACACAGCCTAAGAATGAGTGGAAATGGTCAAGCATATGTTGTTGTTTTAATCTCATGTTAGAATGTGCAAAACTGTTGCTATTTTTGGTAGCTGTGATTCCGCCTTGTAATAGCAATTCATTCAATACCTATTATGATGGTTCACGTCTCTCAATGACATCCCACCTGGGTGCCCTTTATTCCTGGGAGCATTTATTTTCTCAGTGGACCACAAACAAAACACTGAAGTTTCATCTGAAGCATTTGTGTTTTGAGTGGAGATGACAAAAAGCCAGCTGGAGAGTCCAGTACTTATCATCTACTCACTTAGCTGCTCCAACTCTTTTAAGCCCATTTTCTTTTATTGATTCAGGGCTGACTGTATTTGTTGTTGTTTTGCCCAAGTAAACAGACTATCATAATGCAAGGCATCAAAAATAATTCTATATAGCCGAAACCAGTTTGGCTCAGTGGATAAAGCGTTGGCCTGCAGACTGGAAGGTCCCAGGTTCGATTCCAGTCAAGGGTGTGTACCTTGGTTGCAGGCACATCCCCATTGGGGGTTGTGCAGGAGGTGGCTGATCGATGTCTCTCTCTCATCGATGTTTCTGACTCTCTATCTCTCTCCTTTCCTCTCTGTGAACAATCAATAAAATATATAAAAAAAATAAAAATAATTTCTTAAAAAAAATATCCTATATGATAAAAGGCTAATCTGCAAATAGACCAAACGGCAGAACAACCGAACAACCGGTCACTATGACATATGCTGATCTCCAAGGGGCTCGCATGGAACATGGTGGGCATGGGCAGCAGGTGGCAGAGCACAGAACAGGGTGGGCAGTGGCTGTGGCTGGATGGTGGAGCAGGTGAGCAGGGGCGCCAGACCAAGATGGGGTACTGGTCACTGTCATCGGGGTGAGCCTCTAGTGCAGCTGTTCTCAACCTGTGGATCGCGACCCCTTTGGGGGTCGAACGACCCTTTCACAGGGGTCGCCTAAGACCATCGGAAAACACCTATTTCCCATGGTCTTAGGAACCAACACACCGCTCCTCGGTGTAGCCAAGTGTAGCCATGTCGTTTACTGTTGTCATAGGAAGACTGTTACCCATGCTACACCACGATTCAAGACAACATTTCATTTATTTGTCATGAGAAATAAATATTTCACAATATATAATGACATTGTTTTTGTGATTAATCCCTATGCTTTCATTATGTTCCATTTGTAACAATGAAAATACATCCTGCCTATCAGATATTTACATTACAGTTCATAACAGTAGCAAAATGACAGTGATGAAGTAGCAACAGAAATAATGTTATGGTTGGGGGTCACCACCACAGGAGGAGCTGTCTTAGCGGGTCGCGGCCTTAGGAAGGTTGAGAATCGCTGCTCTAGTGGTTACTAAAAATTCTTTGCTCCCGTGTGCCATGATCCCACCCAGTGCTCACAGCTGCTGCCAGAGCCTGTCCTGCTCACACCCATTGCTGTTGGCGCCCGGCACCGGTCCTGATTGCTCAGCGCCATCAGTGGGTGAGAGCTGTGGCTGCCGGCCCCGATTGCTCCTGAGGCCTTCTCCACCTCCCCTGCTCCTGAGGGGTGATCAGTGCCAGCAGCCACCGGCAGTCACCACTCACGCTTGCTGATGGCTCCAGCCCCAATTGTGCCGCACTGTCAGTGAGTGGGAGCTGCAGCAGCAGGAGCGGGGCTGTGGGGGAGGGGCCGGGTGGGGGTGTGGAGGATGGGTTGAGACCTGCCCCTGTGCCCACTGCAGTCTCGCGGCCCACAGTTCCTTTCAAGTGCATGAATTCGTGCACTGGGCCCCTCGTATTGGATAAATAGGAAACAAAAGTAACAAATACATTTGACCAATGTAGATAACCAATCCAAATAATTAAGAGGAAAAAAAAAGTGCTATTTATTGAAGATGAATTATCTGAAGAGCTGTCCACATTATCAGGAAAATGTCAAAATTTTCCTTGATGATTTTTAAAACAAACCTAATGTTCTTTTTATTATTAAATATTAACAGATTTTCCTTTAATCAATCTTCTATCCACAGAATTAATACAACTATATTAAAAATAAACTGAATTTTTTATAGCATGTGTCATCCAAGGTTTCTTTCTTTATTTTATTATTTTTTAAAATTTATTTTATTTTTATTTTTCCCTATTGCTCTCCCCACCCCCCAGTACATGCCCTCACCCGTCTCCCCCCCTTCCAGCCCCTCCCCATTGCCCTGGATCCACTGGCTATGCCTACACACATGCGTACAAGTCTTTGGGTTGATCTCCTACAGGCTCCTTCCCCTCAACCTCCCCATAAGGAACTGTTTGACATTGACACTGGGACTCAGAGCTATCGGACATTGAAATTGGGGACTCAATCATTTTTCTTTTGCTCTTGTGGGTTTATTTCTAGCCTACAGGGGCAAGATGTTTTTAAAGACAAGAATCAGGGGGTGGGGAGGAAGCAGATGCAGAGGCAGAGAAGCAATAAACCTAATGTTTTTAATATTGCCAAAGGAACCTGTTACAAAGTGGAAAGCTTAGTGAAAACAATTTTATTTATGTGAAATCAGTTTGTCTAACTTATTTCCCACTGAAATTACCTTTTACATACATCCAAACACCCTAAATCTCCTATATTCCGACAGGAACCATGTTTACAAGTGCACATTTTAATTTAAAAATAGTTAATCCCCACAGTAAATACCATGTAATTATTTGATGCTGTGAAGCATTGTATTTTATGAAAAACTAAATGAAAAAACAAACAGGGGGGAATGAAACTAAACTAACCAAGTTGTAATCTTTAAATCTGCAAACCCAATATGTCAGTAGATCCATAATTAAAATTCATTATTGGAAATAATGAATTACCTTTTAGGGGATACATTTTGAGATAGTTCCAAGTGCTAATATATTTACTAACGTGAGGTGATAATACATTTACTAATATGTAAGTTATCTTTGTTAATTATGAAGCTTTATCTTTTATTTGTGCCACAAGAAATCACGTATGATTCTCCTATTTTTCTCCTTTTTATCCCTGACCTGCATCACCAGATCAGCTTGAACGTTCTTCATGGTTTCAATACCTTTTCATTTACCCACTGCTCTTAACTTTTTCC
Source organism: Lasiurus cinereus (assembly GCA_011751065.1). NCBI lineage: Eukaryota > Metazoa > Chordata > Mammalia > Chiroptera > Vespertilionidae > Lasiurus > Lasiurus cinereus. The sequence goes on from JAAGEH010000480.1 coordinate 59,756,544, forward strand.
TTTTACGTCCATTGGCCAGACTGAAAGGAACAGGAGTACCGAGCGTTTCACAATGTTTTGCTATAACTACAAGCCTTATTTTGTACCCAGTTCTTAACCTGTGCTCACTTTATCTGTGCTTCCCACTAGACATCCATGACCATTTCCTGATTTTGAAATTGTCATTTTTTTTTAATTTGCACAAAACTCAAAGAGCATTTTAAGATTCTCAAGGACAGGATCTATGATGAAAACATCCTGTCTTTCCCCTAGAGAAACAAGTCTAGTTCTCTCCCATCGGAGGTGCTTGGAAAATTCTTGGAGGCAGAAGAGGAGGATCATGGTGAGGAAAGTTAGAAAAATTCACTACTGGGTCTATGCAGCAGGTAGGAACACTCTTCAAAGCTTGTCAATACTTTTTTTTTTAATATATCTTATTGATTTTTTACAGAGAGGAAGGGAGAGGGATAGAGAGTTAAAAACATCGGTGAGAGAGAGACATCAATCAGCTGCCTCTTGCACGCTCCCTACTGGAAGTGTGTCCTCAACCAAGGTATATACAGTATATACCTTTGAACAGAATCAAACCTGGGACCTTTCAGTCCACAGGCCGACGCTCTACCCATTGAGGCAAACCGGTTTCTGCAATACTTCTTACAGAACATGTGTTTTGTATGTTTTATGTAAACAAACTGAACTGGATACCTTGGTACCATGCTTTTGCTATTGGTGTACATACACTTTTTCTTTGTATGTTTAAGACAAACCAAAAATATTTTTGGATGACAGAATTACATTGATGTAAGCATCTTCACTTAAGTATTATGACCCAGATTAGTATGGAATATTTCTCTATGTAATGAAATTTCTTCAGTTTAACAAAGAAAATCATTGTAACTCCACCGGTCTGTATCTGTGCCTTAAATGGCTAGAAGAACAGACTCTCAGCATTTAGAACATATTTTACAGTTTACATGAAAGGAAATAGTGGATATATACAGATCTGTTATTTTAATTCCAAGAAAATAGATGCGATTTACTTATTTTATAGATGTAGAGGGAATACGTTAGGATTATATACAATGTATATTGTTCCAAATGCTCATTGACCTTTTCTTACCATCATTCATAGTATATTCTCCAGTCCAATATTATTCACTCTTCTTGAACTCATATGACTCTTAGAAACACTGGCTTAAAACCTAGTCACATAACCCAGACTGGTGTGGCTCAGTGGTTGAGCGTCAACCTATGACCCAGGAGGTCACGATTCAATTCCTGGTCAGGGCACATGGCCGGGTTGCCAGCTCTATCCTAAGTGGGGGGACATGAAGGGGGCAGCCAATCAGTGATTCTCTCTCATCACTGATGTTTCTGTTTCTCCCTCTCCCTTCCTCTCTGAAATCAATAAAGATAAACTTTAAAACCAAACAAAAACCTAGTCACATTATGTGTTCTTTTATTCCCAATCATTTTATATGTGTTAGGTATCAGGACTGTCCACTCTTTCACCAGAATTATGGCCTCTTTATCCTAATATCTCTCTTACATATTTCACATATCTGGTAGTTGTTCAGTAAATATTTGCTGATGGCTTTGCTGATGAACTGAAAACATGTTACTGTTTTGATATGACATTGCCCCAAATATGGAAGTGATGTGTTCTCTGTTTACTATTAATCTTCATGCATTTTCAGATATTTGGCTATATATTCCTAGCATAGCATTAAAGTTTTTATAATAATGATTTAAAGTTTGATAATAGAAATCTTCCTTCTGTATCTATGAATAAATAAGTAGATAAATAAATAAGTAAATAAATATAAATGAAACAAACATCAGTTTGTTGTTTAGTTACAAGGAGTAATTCTCACCCTCCAGTTTCTACCTTAAACAGATGGAATTATAGTATCATTTATTTGGGGGAATGTAATTTTACTTCTTTAAGAAATTTTACAAAACAAATATGGAGGTATTTAAGTATAAAGGATTGTCTTTCGTTGATATTTTTTTCTCAGTGTTGCACATTTTTCATAATCTGAAAATGTAAGCTGATTTATTTTTCCAATTATATGCTCATCATGCTACGAAATGGCTCATATTTGTTCAAAGAAACTGAACCAATATTTCAACAATGCAAATATTTATTGACTGACTAATGTATATTTAAACACATGTGTTTAACAATAGTCCATGTCAAAGAGCGGCCATCTACCATCAACAGTCGTTAGGAAATTCAAATTTACTACCTTGGTTTTTATTCCTACCCTAAAAATCTCAATGATAATTTTCTTCACGTCCTGATCAGTAAATCAGATACCAACACGGGGGCCTGCTCTTCTGCTCCCTCCCCTTCATCTGATGTGAAAACATCGCTGGTCCTTCAGCCTCTTGGCTGGGATTCTTGTTACAAGGCAGTGCCCGAGGATTTGGCTCCTTCTCCCAGATTTTCCTGGCACTGCTTCCGAGATCCCTGTCACCTGCAGAACCTTCCCGAGCTAAGCAACCCTCAGGCAACCAGAACAGCACCCACCCGTGGGCTGTTCACACTCGCAATAGGAGACTAACACAGTGAAAAGCATCGCCACCATTTGTCCACCATCCAGATACCATGGATGACATGTACTCATAAGGAACTGTTTGACATTGGAACTGGGACTCAAAGCTATCAGACATTGAAATTGGGACTCAATCATTTTTCTTTTGTTCTGGTGGGTTTATTGGTGCAGCCTACAGAGGCAAGATGTTTTTAAAGACAAGAATCAGGGGGTGGGGGAGAAGCAGATGCAGAGACAGAGAAGCAATGAACAGACTGTCCTGCTACAGTGGGAAGGCAGGGGAGGTTGGGGGGAGGGACCTGTAGGAGATCAACCCAAGGACTTGTATGCATGTGAGTGTGGGCATGGCCAGTGGATGCAGGGCAGTGGGGTTTGTGCGTGGGGGAACGGATGGGGGCATGTGCTGGGGGGTGGGAGGGCAATAGGGAAAAAATAAAAAATAAGTAAAGAAAGAAAGAAAATTCTTTTGAGCTTCAAAATAGTTATTCATGAAAAGTCAATAACAACTTTGCTGGCCTTATTATTATTTTTTAAATATATCTTATTTACCTTTTACAGAGAAGAAGGGAGAAGGATAGAAAGCCAGAAACATTGATGAGACATCGATCAGCCGCCTCCTGCACACCTCCTACTGGGGATGTGCCCGCAACTAAGGTACATGCCCTTGACCGGAATCGAACCTGGGACCTTTCAGTCAGCAGGCTGATGCTCTATCCACTGTGCCACACCGGTTTTGGCTTTGCTGGCCTTATTTAACACTTACTTATTTTATGGTCACTACGTGTCTTGTTTTGTTTTTTAACTTTCAATATACGTAATGAACCCATTATCCAGCGGTAGCAGTTATTAACCCAAAGCCAAACACGTTCCCATCCTCATTCATCTCTCCTTCTACATTATTTCGAAGCGCATCGTAGATATCACATATACTCGTCCATAACTATTTCAGTCTAATATTGTGCAGTTTTAACTTGGCATTACCTCATGGGTGTAGACAAAGCAGAATGCCATACTACATTCTGTGTGCAGGTGCTTTACCCGTTTTAACGTGGCCCTATTGCACACATACCTACTTCCAGCCACGGTGGTTCTTCATAAAACAGACATCACACACACACACACACAATCATGAGTGCAAGTGTGCAGACACAGAGCAAGTGACGTAAAGGCTGTTCATCTCGGAAGCTCCCATTGCTTCTATAGAGACTGCTCTTTCTTACCTTAGGCTTGTGAGCCACATGCGGCTCTTTGGCGCCTTGAGTGTGGCTCTTCCACAAAATACCACGTGTGGGCACGCACGTACAGTGCGATTGACACTTCGTGGCCCATGCGCAGAAGTCGGTTTTCAGCTCTCAAAAGAAATGTCAATCGTTGTCCTGTTGATATTTGGCTCTGCTGACGAATGAGTTTGCCGACCACTGCCTTAGCGTTTGCTTCCTAGATTCCCAGGTCAGTCTGTTAGAGTGGAAAACTTTAACTGCACTTCCCTGTGACTGCCCTGGCCGTTCTCACGGCACCTTGCAGACAGGATGCCAGTCGCTCAGCTGAACAGGATAGTGCCAGCCCGAGTGCCTGGGATGTGGGTTTACCACCTTACAGCGTGCCCCTCTAGCTGAGAAATAGGCTTTGTTGGAGGTTGCACTGTTCCTCTTAGCCTGCCCAACAAGGATGTGGCTTTAGCGCTTTATTAAAAGCTACCTTGCGCCTGAGGTGGGGGCGGCTCTCTGGACTCGGGGCGTGGAGGAAGGCGGGCAGTTGCCCGTGGGCTAATCAAGACTCCCTGAATTTCCACTGGCTTGGACTGCAGGGGTCATCTGTCCTGTCTGCTCCACAACAAGTCCTGTTTTGTCACTCCTCTCTGCCTTGACATGTGGTCCAGGGTGTTTTCTACCCCCACATCCTGGCCAGTCTCTTTCTTTCTTCCTTTTTTCCTTCCTTCCTTCCTTCCTTCTTTTTCTTCCTTCCTTCCTTCCTTCCTTCCTTCTTTCTTTTCTTCCTTCCTTCCTTCCTTTCTTCCTTCCTTCCTTCCTTTTTTTTTGGGTGGTGGGGGTGTCTGTGGCTTGCCAGCACGGCCATGGCATACTCAGCCCCAGGGTATCCTATACAGGCCCTGCCAGCTCCGCCAGGCTCAGTGTGACCCCAAGAAGGGGCGCTGAAGGATTGAGAGCAGACAGACCAGAGGATGCAAGCTGGCTCTCAGTGGGACGCTGCTCCCAGGTGCAGAGACAGCCCCACGGACCACAAGCCGGGTCTTCTATTTTGTAGCCGATGCCACAGGCCGAGGAAGGGATGCTTGCAGCGTCCTTCTCTGGTCCCCGTCCCTCTCCATCGCCTGCACCTGCTCAGGCTCTGTTTACCTGCAGCCCGTCTCCCCCAGGCACATGGGGCCACGTGTTGGGACCACAGGCTCCAACTCACAACCGGAGCTGCTGGCTCTCATGGTGCTGGGGGTTGCCCGTGGCCACGGGGGGACGGTGCCCCATGTCCTGGGTCCGAGGCTCGAACCCGTGCAAACCCTGCAGCCGCTCCCCGCAGGCGTCCTTCCGTAGCCTCTCTGTCTGGCTGTCTCTGTCTGTCGGTCTCAGTTGGAGCAAGCGGCCTGGCAGCCTGAGGATTCGGACAGATGCATCCCTCCTGGTGCATGCACGGGCCACCCTCCCCCGGTGGCGCATTCCGAACCGCCAGGCGTTTGGCGCTGCGCGGGCTGACATCTCGCGATGTCTCCTCTCCTCGGGGCGCGAGTTCGCCGGGCGGGTTCTCACGTGGCCGCCATCTTGGTTTCCGGGCCGCAGGTCACGGCCTCGCGGGGCTGGCGTGTTCCCGTCACCGTCCTGCCCCTTCGCCTCGGCGGCCCCCAAGCACGCGGGTCCGATGATGATGATGATGATGAAGGTGATGATGCCGGCAACTCGGACACGCCGCTGCAGCCGGAGAGACGCCGCCGCCCAGCGAGCGCTTCCTGTGGGTGCAGAGGTGAGAGGTCTCCGCGAACCGCGGCCTCGTGTCCCCTGGCGCCA
>JAAGEH010000480.1:59762107-59852755 GCA_011751065.1 Lasiurus cinereus
GATCAGCCGCCTCCTGCACGCCCCACACTGGAGATGTGCCCGCAAGCAAGGTACATGCCCCCCTGACCGGAATCGAACCTGGGACCTTTCAGTCCGCAAGCCGAGGCTCTATCCACTGAGTCACACCGGTCTTGGCTGTTTATTTATTTTTTGAATCTATATTTTTCGTTCTCTTTGTTAAGTACTTGGTAGGTTATCAATTTTATGTATCCATTTTTTTTTTTAAATCAGCTTTAGTTTTGTTGATGTTCTGTTTTGGGATGCTTTTATTATTTTTTTTTTACTGACTTCACTCCATATTCCTTCTTTTTGCTTATTTGAAGTTTAATTTACTCTTCTTTTTCTAGTTTCTTCCAGTGCTAATTTAGATGATTGGCGTGCGACACTTATTTTTTTTTAAGTATTAGAGTTTAATATTTTTATCCCTAAGCCCTGCCTTAGTCGCATCTCACATGCTTTGATATACCGCTTTTCATTAATATTCAGTTATTTTTCCCAGGAACGTCTTTTTTGATTTATTATACTTTGAAGTGTGATTTTAATGTTCCTGTATAAAGGGGTGTTTCCAGACATTGTTCTGTTGTCCATTTGTCATTTAATTCCATTGTGGACAGAAAACATACATTGAGTGATATCAATCTTGTTCAACTTATTGAGGTTTATTTTATGGTCCAAAATGTGATCTATCCTAAAAAATAATCTGTGTTCACTTGAAAGTACTTCATTTTCTTTTGTTTCTGACTAAACAGTTCTATAAGTTGCATTTAGGGCTAATTGGTTGACAATATTTGTAGAATCTTCTGTATCCTGGTTTTCTGTCTACTTTTATCCATTATTGAGAGAGGAATGTTGTTGCTATCTCCACCTATAATAGTTGTGCTCATTATCTATTGCTGCATAGCAAATTGCTCCCAAGGTTAGTGGCCTAAAATGATGTCATCTATTTATTAACTCGGAGTTTCTGGTTGCCAAGATTTTCTCTGAAGCTTTGGTTTCATCAGTCTGACTGTGATGCACAGATGAATGTTTTGTGCACTCTGGGTTCATAGTTGTGATATAGAAGTGATGGTTCTCAGGCTGAGGTCTACCAACAGTAAGTTAAATGCTCTAGTCAAGTTTATTTTCTGCAGAGAATGTCTATTCAGCCAGTGCCAAATGAGCTACAAAGTCAGTTATGCTGTGAGTTATACATTTGCTGTATAGGTGCATTGTTGTGGCCTATTGTTTAGCTTGGAACTAGAATTATAGAAGTAATGATTACTATGACCACCAAAACCTAGTTAAAATTATATCCACAGTAGCTTTTTCATAATGGACAAAAATTCAAAACAATCCAAAAATCCATTAACAGGAAAATAAATAAGCAAGTTATGCCATAGTTATACAATGGGCGACTCAGCAATATAAAAGAACTAGAGCCTGTTGCATGAAGAAATTTGTGCACCATCTTTGATCTTCTAATTTGCATATTCTCTTCTGGTTGGCTGGTGGGCATAGTGGAGTGATGGCCAATTTGCATGTTTCTCTTTTATTAGTGTAGATAGATAAACTGATCACTTCCTGTTTCAGATCTAACATGTAAAGAGATTCAAAGTTGGACTTTGAAAAAATTGGACAAATTGAAAATCAGTGACTTCTCTTGAATCCTATTAGCTGAGATATCAGAGCAAACCATAACCCTGAAATCTTAAGAGATAGGCAAAAAGCAGAGAATCACAGCCAAGATACACTTTTATGCAACAGAGGCCATTGGAGCCATAACCTGGAAGGAAGACTTAAATATTAAGTTTGAAGAATTGTTAGAGGCTGAATGTAGATTACTGTGAGCGAGAAATTCTTGGGGGCTGCATTTCGGGACAACCCCATAGATTGAGAGGTATTACTTCCAGGAAGCCCTCCAGATTCTCAAGCTACAGATCCAAGAAAGAACCTCTTATAGAGTTGCGCTTGTGAAGGTCACAGCCCAAGAGACATATGCCCTCAAATTTAAAAATGGACCAATTCCTTGGAAGACACAGACTACCAAAACTTACACAAGGAAAATTTGATAATCTGAATAAGCCTATATCTATTAAAGAAATTAAATCAATAATTAATAACTCATCATAACAAGAAAGCACCAAGTTCTGTTGACTCCACTAGTGAATTCTACATTTAAAGAGAAAATGGGACCCGATCAAGTTCTGGCTGCATCGAAGGGATGGTTACTGAAGTCGGAGTTTGATTTTTGCTCTGAGCTACTAGAAGAGCTCCTTCTAGATGTCTTACTCCTCTTTTTTCCTGCAAACTGGCTGGTCTGCATTTTAGCCTGAACCCTGAACATTCCCCCTACATCCTTCCACCATAGCCTCTACTTTTCTTCAGAGCACCTTTGGGCTCAAACTTCTTCACTCCATTTCAAATAAAATCAGTTGCTTTGGGAAGAGTTTAAGAGCAAATGTGTTAGAGCCTCTCTCCCCCAAATTTAATAACTTAGAAGAAATGGACCAATTCCTTGGAAGACACGAGCTACCAAAACTCACTCAAGGAGAATTCCCACCCCTCTACCCCTCCAGGCAGACTTTGGAGCTGAGGGTAGGCAAGCTTCCTAAAGACTGTCACCCACTCTAGAAGCTGAGCCTTCAGTGGGTGGGGCCAGCAGCCTGAGGACCTCCCCATTAGCCTCTTCTGGAACAGAACCTCCGCTTCACAAGGAGGGAAAGGACAATTGTTGCTCCAGTGTCACCAGCACTTCAAGCACATGCTACATTCAAGACAAAATCTGTTCCACTGATGGGGGTGGGTATAAGTAGGGAGCCCCACCTCACAACCATACTCAACAGGGACAGCCTCAGTATCCCTGCGTCTTCTGTGGGGAGTCTGTGTGCACACACTACAGAGAAACTCGCTTTTGGACCTTCTTCTAGTGACCTTCTCTTAAAATCCATGGTAATCAGAATTTTGACTCTCTGAGAGCTGAATACACATATACTTAAATAACATTATCTCTGTTGCTACCTAATTTATGTTAATCTACTGGATGTATTTTTTAACTAGAAAAGAACTAAGTTAGAAAGATTAGGTTTCTATCAACATGCTCTCTGAGGAGAGCAGAGGATCTAAGCAGGCAGAGTGCTTTTTAATTAATGATTAGGGCCAGGAAATATTAGATTAAGAGATTAGCGTGTCCCATATCTTTCTCATTATATTGTCAGAACAAAACACATAGTATTAAATGTAGTTTTAATATGCTTAGATGGAGTCAGCATTCAGGCTATTCCTGCATGTTTACTATAGCAGATTTTACATTGGTAACCTTAACACTTACCAAATGCTGGCACAGCCCTAGCCAGTTTGGATCAGTGGATAGAGTGTCAGCCTGCAGACTGAAGAGTCCCGGATTCAACTCCCATCAAAGGCATATGCCCCAGTCACGGGCTTGATCCCCAGTAAGGGCTGTGCAGGAAGCAGCCAATCAGTGATTCTCTCTCATCATTGATGTTTCTATCTTTCCATTCTCCTTCCTCTCTGAAATCAATAAACATAAATAAAATGCTGGCACAGACATGATGGTGTTTAATTTCTTATGACAATCCTGGACAGTAGATAACACTGAGGGTCCACCCAACTGAGAGGGAGAGCCTAGGTTCAAATCCCCACCCCTTTCAGGTGCTTGCATCACTCGATAATCTCCTAGACACTACTATTAACAAATGTGCACCTGCATTTTCATAGAACTTCTTTACTCTGCTGCTGGGTTATCTCTAGAGTGACTGCAATTGGAAGTTAAAGCCTGTGGGTCTGGTAAGACCATGAGACGCCAAGTTGTTGTCTTTTTAAAATGTATCCTTATTGTTGAAAGTATTACATATGCCCCTTCTCCCCCTTTTTTTCTCCCATTGATGCCCTCCATCCTGCACCCAGCCTTCCCAGGCCTTCTCCACTCTATTGTCTGTGTCCCTGGACATGGGTTATTCATACATGCATATAAATTCACCAGTTACTCTCTCCCCACCCCCCAACCCCTGCCTTCCCTTTGAGATTCTAGTCTGTTGCATACTTCTATGTCTTTGGGTCCATTTTGTTCATTCGTTTATTTTGTTCTTTCGATTCCACCTGGGAGTGAGATCACGTGATACTTGTCTTTCTCTGACTGGCTAATTTTGCTCAGCGTAGTACTCTTTAGTCCCTCCATACTATCTCAGAGGGTAAGAGATGCCATAGTTTTTAACTCCTTTGTAAAGATAAATTGAGGCATATCCTATATAATAGAAGCCTAATATGCAAATTGTCCCCTCAGGTATTTGACTGCTCGCTATGATGTGTTCTGACCACCAGGGCGGTGTGGGACATGGAGGGTGCATGGCGAAGTGGCGCTGGCAGCGGGTGGCAGTGGAGATGCTGACGGCCGCAATGGCCCCAATGAGAATGAGACCAGGGCAGGATGGTGGGGCAGGTGAGTGGGTGGTGCCAGGCCAAGGCAGATGTGAGCAGGGGCCCGATTGCCCCCCAGAGGGTGACCAGTGGCAGGGGGTGGGGCCCCAAGCTGGGGCCCAATTCCCGCAGATCTCCCAGAGGGACCCCACCCATGCATGAATTCATGCACCGGGCTTCTAGTTTAAAAATATAAGGATTTACCTGAGCGAACATAAGTTAGAATGGGGCTGCACCAGACTGACAGGGTGGGAGTGCCCCCTGATAGCAGCTCAGAGAGAGGTTTTTACAAAGCAAAGTAAGGAAATTACTGCTTAGCGAAAGTTGAAAGTCTAGACCAGTGGTTCTCAACCTTCCTACTGCCACGACCCTTTAATACAGTTCCTCATGTTGTGGTGACCCCCAACCATAAAATTATTGCTACTTCATAACTGTAATTTTGCTACTATTATGAATCATAATGTAAGTATCTATTTTCTGATGGTCTGAGGCAACCCCTGTGAAAGTGTCTTTCGACCCCCAAAGGGGTCACAACCCACAGGTTGAGAACCACTGGTCTAGACGGTTGTTTGTGATTGGTTGTCCTTAGGTTTCAAATTCACAGCCTTATGGTATTTCCAGGCTTATAGTGTGTTTGCTTATGTGTGGCCACGGCATTAAAGCCCCCTCAGTCTAACGGCTTCCTTGTTTAATTAACTTAACGCTGTTCTTAGTTGGCTGTCTCCCTCTCTGACCATCGCTTTTTACTGAAGTGATGGGAAGCTGTCTTTCCTGGGAGTGTGCCTGGTTACTACCTTTGGGTTTACCCTGTCATCGTACTGAACCCCTGACGACAAATGTGTCTTCTCACTGGAATTAGCACCGCGCCAGGCCCAGGCCTGGTAGTCAGAGAATGCAGGTTGGGGAATAAATGGCTGCCCATGTAAAAGTGCATTGTTCTACTTCCTCTTAACCATTTCTGTTTTCTGGTTTGTTGATTTTTTCACCCTTGTTTAGCCTGCTGATTATCATCATTGTGCCTTCTTACCCCTCTCTCTACGCCATCAATTATATGACTTCTAGGCTTATTGGGATGTTCCCAGAGGAACTGGAAGAAGTGGGTAAACTGTTAAACCAACCAATTCTCAAGAAAAAAAAAATTTGATGTCAATGCTGTTGTATTTTAGGAGATTAATACCACATAATCTACTGGTTACCTGATTTTTAAGTTTCAGAGAAAAGTAGATCAATTATTTTGAAATTTACATACATCAATTTTTGGAATTCGTTCAGTGTCTGCTAGCAGATTAAACATATCTTAAACTCATTTCATTCATCCCTAATGAAATCAGTTGTTTTGCCAAATATGCTGATTCCGAACTGCTGAGATTCACTAATTATATTTTTGAAATGTCACTATATTCTTAATGTAAAATAAATTTTAAAGTATCAGCCTTAACACTAGTGTGTGTGGTTTTTTTTATAAAGGAGAATTATCTGAGGGTGGGGATGGATAATCCAAAGGAAGCCTATAATTTTTATGGTATTATTGTCAAACATAAAAGGATTATAATGAATCAAAACATACAGAATCAAGAATTTATATAGAGCTTGAATTTTTACTTCATAGGATTATTAATTCTATAATATAGTAGTATTACTGTAATTGTGAAAAAACAATCAATCAATAAGCTATGGCAAAGTCAATGAATAATAAATAATACAATTTATACTTTTAAATGATTATGTTAATGAAAGAAAATCACAAAGGACATCATATTCCAAGGATGAATTTTGGTGGCATCTAATTTTTATAATATAACTTGGCTTCCTTGATTGTGTCTGAGGCAATTTCCTTATAAGTCCTAGAGCCCCAATTTGGGTAGTTACTCCCAGATGAAACTAAAGCTTATAGTTGTTTCCAAAAAACACACTTTTCCTGATTTGGAGACCCCAAAAAGGAAAAATAATAATAAACATACAATTGAATCACTTTTGGCTTTTCTACAACATACAAGATAATTAGTAACATAGTAATAAACAACTGTCTACTTTTGAACACTTGCATACATATTTTAATAATCATATTATTCAGGAAACTTGTTCAACAAATTCTAACATCTAACTGCAATTTTGTATTTTCCTCACCAAATTTCATCTGCCTCCCATCTTGCTCTTCTTCTTTTCAGGTTTCATCTGAAAGTTTGGATAATCACTCATTCAGAACTTGGAATTGGTCAAAATTATTCTCTGATTTTCAGCTCCCTAGCTCATATTTTATTTTTATTTATTTATTTTAAAATATATTTTGATATTTTACAGAGAGGAAGGGAGAGGGATAGAGAATTAGAAACATCTATGAGAGAGAAACATCGATCAGCTGCCTCCTGCATACCCCCACTGGGGATGTGCCCACAACCAAGGTACCCTTGACCGGAATCGAACCTGGGACCTTGCAGTCCACAGGCCAACACTCTATCCACTGAGCCAAATCGGCCAGGGCATCATATTTTTAAATCTTATATACAACTCTTTAGGGGAAAATACTTAAGTTGCCTTTCTCATGTACTTATTATCTATGTGAAAATGTTAAATAACTCTACTGTAACTGTATATTATTGTCACTTCTCTTTTTTCAAGGAAGAAATGATGTCTGAAAGTAACAGGTAGAAGTAATATAGGTCATTAGGATGATAGAGATCATTGTTCCCATTCTTGCGTCTTGAGATGACTCACAGTTATTGATAAATAAATGATGGACATGAGAGTTCCAGCAAGGCAGCGAGTGAAGACAATTTCAAACACGACCACAGTGGTCATAGGACAGCTTTCCTGGCAAATGAGAGATTCTTCTTGTACGTAGTGACTATATGGTTTTGGAGTCAAGTGAAACTATATTTTCCCCCCAAAACTGTATTAATTTGTACTCACAAGTGCCTCACAAATTTTTCTGAAAGAATTCAAGCACAGTAGATAAATACAAAGCTCACTTGACTGCCTTTTTTTCACCCTTCATCTTGTCTCTTAGTAGAAATAATTATTGTTGTCAGTTTGGATATATTCCTTCCAGAGGTTTTTTTTTTTTAATTTATATACATATTATAGCTGTTAGTAGATATAAATAGACCTCCATGGAAAACATATGATTTTTATTGATATCTTTCACTGAACCCTATGTGGCAATGAATACCAGTGGCTGTTTCTATTTATCTGCTATAACACACAGTACAAGTAGTGAAATAAATATGTTTGTGTCAGCTTCTTTATGCAAATATAGAAGTGATTTTGCTGACTTAGAGCGAATAGACATTTTTCATGTTTACTGAGCACTAATATGCCTGGCGATCTTATGAGTGGGGGGTCAGTGTTATTATTTCCCTATTTTCCAGAAACTGAGGCTTAGGGAGGTTCAGTATCTATAATAATAAAAGCGTAATATGCTAATTAGACTGGACCTCCTTCTGGATGACCTTCAGGACGAAGCTGGGCAGTGAGGAAGCCTGTGTCTGGATGCTTGCCAGCAGCCAGAGGGAAGCTCAGGTCCTGGGTGCGAGAGGAAAACTGGTGCCCGCAGCCCGGGGAAGGAAGGCCTACTCTTGCACGAATTTTGTGGATCGGCCTCTAGTTTTTAATAAGAAAAGGGAAATCAAAGTATGAGAGATTAAGTGATTCAATGAATATGATATGGTGATTAAGGGCCAGAGCAGGGATCTGAACCCAGAATGTGTCTGACCGCTTAACCCAGTGGTTCTCAACCTGTGGGTCGTGACCCCTTTGGGGGTCTAACAACCCTTTCACAGGGGTCGCCTAAGACCATCGGAAAATGCAGATATTTACATCACGATGCATAACAGTAGCAAAACTTCATGGTTGGGGGTCACCACCACATGAGGAACTGTATGCAAGGGTCGCGGCCTTAGGAAGGTTGAGAACCACTGCCTTAACCTGTCTCTGGAATCGATGCTATCAAAATGAACAAGGAACTAAATAAATTTGTACTCTCCCTCGTAGTGTGTGTGTGAGTTCCCATCATTCTTCACCTTCACCAAGGTGTATACTGGATATTACAACATGTTTATGCACTTTCTGATTTGAATGGCAAAAGAACAACAACTTGTTATTTCAATGTGCATTTCCCAGATTTCTGGCAGTGTTAAATATCTTAGAGTTTGTCAACCATTTGTATTTTCTTTTTAGGAACTTGTAGTAAGTATCTTAAAACTGAAGAATTAGATGTAAAGCTAAAATGAATCAGTACTATGGATCTCTCTCTTTCTCTCATCTCCCCATACACACACATGTGCGCGCACACACACTAAGTATGTTTCTATATGTTTAAACATAAATATATATAACTTTATGAAACTACTGGAGACCCGATGCACGAAATTTATGCAAGATTGGGGCTTCCTTCCCCCAGCTGCCAGCACTGGCTTCTCTCTGGCACCCGGGACCCGGGCTTCCCTGCCTTGGCTTCATCGGTAAGGTCATCTGGTCTAATTAGCATATTACGCTTTTATTATTATAGATACAGTCAAGTGTATCCACCCACATAATGCCAACAAATGATGTTCAGACTTACGCTGTGGCCTTGTGTTAAAGAGCAACACCTTCTGCACTGATTACTGCCTGCTTGTCCCCATCTAGCCTCAGCGTCTGTGTCTCCATGCGCTGCCCTGGGAGGGTGACCGCCATAGACTGCATCACGCTGGCTTCTTTGCCCTTTGGCTTCGGAGTCCGTGGTGGGTTGGAGGTCAGAGGGCAGCAGGGGAGGCAGGCTGGGCATGTGTCTCTTCCCTCCGCTGCTGTCTCCCTGTGGCTGTCGTGGGAGTGGCCACACCAAGGCTATGGCTTCTGTCAGGCTGACCACTTGTAGGGGCCAGCACTCCCGGAGCTCAGGAGGACAGCCTTCTCCCTTTGCCCTTTGGCACAGCTTCCGCCCTTCTCCCTCGTGGTCTTTCCTGTCGCCTGTTGGGCCCTGTGACTCTAGCTGCTCTTCTGTAAGTCGTTCTTTCAAGAAAATCTCAGTTGGGTGATTTTTAAAAAAATATATTTTATTGATTTTTTACAGAGAGGAAGGGAGAGAGAGAGAAATTCAGAAACATCGATGAGAGAGAGACATAGATCAGCTGCCTCCTGCACGCCCCACAGTGGAGATGTGCCCACAAGCAAGGTACATGATCCCAACCGGAATCGAACCTGGGACTTTCCAGTCCGCAAGCCGACGCTCTATCCACTGAGCCAAACTGGTGTCGGCCAGTTGGGTGATTTTGAGTGTCTCTTCTGTACTTGCCAGGGCACTGTCAGGCCCAACATCTAGAGAGGGTACTAATGACATCCTAATCTAAGTACTAATAAGAGGAACTGGGCGAATCACTTTCCTGCCGGCTTCGGGTCGCTCCCTAGTAGGAGGTGCGTAGGAAGCAGCTGATCAATGATTCTCCCTCTCTCTCTCTTCTCCCCCCCTTTTTCTCAGAAATAAATAAAAATATATTTAAAAATAATAATTTCTTTCTTGATTTTTTTCCACATCCTCTTCTTTAGGACGTCAAATTCTGCATAATCTGCTTATTTATTCCACCCTGAGATCTAGGCCAGTCGGCACTTTTCTCCTGAACCGAAATAGGTCTCAGGTTCCCCGGGCAGAAGAATTAGAGCATTTTATAATGTTGCCTTAGAACATTATATATAAATTCTATATGAGTACATATTTCCTATCGATGCGTGTTGTGGGTTGTATTCTAAAAATGCATACCATATAACAATTTCAGAACACCATTTGCAGCACTACCACCAATAATGTGATTGCCTAAAACAGTTGAATTATTTTGGTTTCCAGTTCTTCCTGTCTTAAATTATAAATGATTTAAATTATTGTGCTTTGAAGCCGCTCAGAATTGTGCCTCTCTATTTAATTATGCCACAAACAATATTCTCATGTAGGTTCACTTGTTTCATTTCATGTGAAAACCTTTTTGAGTTTCTTTGTTAAAATTTAATTTCAGAATCCTGCAAAAATATTTACACTATTCTAGATTGGCTCACCAATCCTTGTGTTGATATTTCTTCAGTGATTTTTGTTATCTGAAACTTACTCACTGGTAGAATTCTTAGGAAGGGTCCTTATTTCTTAAATTCCTGGGTATTCATAAAAACATATGGCTTTTATAATAAAAAAGGTGATTATGTGATATTTTATCTTAATACTTAAGTACTGAACACTACCCCTTACAGAACAGAAACCTGAAATAACCTGAGGCATCTAACAAGGCTCCATTTTTTAACCAGGACCTTGCTGATATAAAACTTAACAGTCTTTCTAATTTTCACATCTTTCTTCTCATATTTGCATTAAATATCAATATATAGGTCCTTAATTTTGCACATACCTTTGAAATTTTAAAATGTTAAGATCTAGTCAATTTTTACATAGAATTGATGTTCTCTTTAAAGTATATTTAAAAGACCATATTTTAATTTATGCAAATGTTTATGTGAATATATGTTAGGCATAATTAGAAATATACCATCAAATTCTATATGAGTATGTATTTCCAAAAATGTGTGTTGTGGGTTGCCCATGGGAAGAAGAGGTAAAGAAGAAAGACTCAATTTTGGGTATATTATATTTGAGTAAAAATATTCTATAGGCAAGTATAAATACGTACATGCACTCATTTATAGTATATAATTTGGCTGTACATCCTTAATGGTATGTCACTTAAAGATAATGCACATACTTATCCATAGTAGTTTTCTCATCGTCTAAATAATAAAAATGGCCACAGGTTCCATAGAGACCAGTATTTTTTTAAACATATTTTTATTGATTTCAGAGAGGAAGGGAGAAGGAGAGAGAAACATCAATGATGATAAAGAATCAATAATTGAATGCCTTCTGCATGCCCCACTCTGGGGATTGAGCCCACAACCCAGGCATGTGTCCTTCACTGGAATCGAACCCAGGACCCTTCAGTCCACAGGTCGATGCTTTATCCACTGAGTCAAACTGGCTCGTGTGAGACCAGTATTTTTAATACGTTCCAGTCAAGACACTTGTTAATAAATAGATTCCAATTAAAATGTGCTTCCACCTATCTATTTCCTCGTAAATGTTCTTAGTTATTTGCAAATGCCTCTAAAATATTTCACTTAATTATACCCAAAATTGAGTCCAGCTTTCTCTTTCACCACTTCCTTCAATCATCAGCAATCCACCCACATGCCAAAATAGCAGCAAAAACAATTTCCCTTCATATCTCTCATTTCTTTAGTGTCATCTGTGACTCATCCCTCTCCTATATTTTCCACATTCCATCTGTCATATCTCCCTTGGGAAGCCTTCTTGGATTCACTCCCTAACTCCAATCCCACCGCACGCTCTCTAGTATGCAGCAGCATTTTTAGCACCAAAGCCATGTTGTATTTATGGCTGAAATGTGACTGGGTCTTGAAACCATAGAGGTTTTGGTTCAAATTTTGGCTTTGCCATTTATTATTTGGGCGCTTTTATTAATAGATTAGTTTCTCTACTGATAGTTCCCTCATCAGCAAATCTGAATAACATTAATTCCTGATGAGGCTGCAATGAGCACCAAAGAAATGAAGATCCTGGGACAGACTAGAGATCTGTTAATGTGGAACTATTTATTTCTGGGCTCTTTTTCTTTTTTATAAACATATTTTATTGATATTTTACAGAGAGGAAGGAAGAGGGATAGAGAGTTAGAAACATCGATGAGAGAGGGACATCGATCAGCTGCCTCTTGCACATCCCCTACTGGGGATGTGCCCACAACCAAGGTACATGCCCTTGACCGGAATTGAACCTGGGACCTTTTAGTCCACAGACTGATGCTCCATCCACTGAGCCAAACCAGTTTCGGCGATTTCTGGGCTCTTATTATCAGGTCTTGCCTGATACCAAATAGTCTGTGTTTTTGCTTTTTTTAAATTTAAATTATCGGGGTGACATTGGTTAACAAGATTATATAGGTTTCAAGTGTAAATTCTATGATAGATTTTCTGTATACTACAGGCCCAGTGCACGAATTTGTGCACAGGTGGAGTCCAGTAGGCCCAGCCCCAATCTGGGTGGGTCAGTGCCAGACCTGTCAGGAGGAGGAGACGGGGAGGTTTGGCTGGGCAGCCCACCCTGATTGGGGCTGATCCGGGCTGGGCCAGCTCGGGGGAAGGGCTGTGGACAGTGAGCTGGGGCTGGCCCGCCCCAGAATAGGATGGGGAAGTGACCAGAGGTCAACAGCCTGGGGGAGGGGCCATGGGTAATTGGCTGACCAGTCCTGCCCCTGATTGTAGTGGGGGGGCCAATAGAGGTGGAGCTGGCTGGGGGGAGGGTCCTTACGTGGTCAGCCAGCAGCTGGCTCTGCCCCTGATCAGGGTGGTGGTGGGGGGTGGTCAATTAGCTGGGGCTGGGCAGGGAGAGGGGCTGCAGGAGGTTGGCCAGCAGGCTCCACCCTCTATTGAGGTGGGGGATGATCATGGGTGGGGTTGGTCAGGGGGAGGGGTTGTGGGCCAATCTGGGTGGTGGGGGCCCATCAGGGGTTATCTGGTCAGTGTCTGGTCCTTCCAGACATGTGGTTCTGGTTCAAAACCATGACTGCCTTTCTCTGTTCCTTTCCCCTAGTTAGTTGGCTGGGGGATGTGCCATGGATGTGACGCTATTCCTTTGTCCTTGGAGTTTGGAAACATCTAATCCACTCTCCTGGCACCCAGAGAGCCCTTTCTGTGCTCAAAGTATCCAGTGGACTGACGTTAGACTGACCTTCCAGACACACAGCTCTGGCTTTGTTACTCCTTACTGACCTCCACGCTTCCTCCTTAGATCCTTCCAGAGCTCCACAGCCTGCCTTTGAAGTCCCCTTCACCTGACCCTCTGCGGAGACAGGATCTTACTCCCGCAGACACCCTTCACTCCCTCCCCAGTCACCTTCCTTCTTTCTGCTGTGGCGCACGCTGTTCCACTCGGAGGAAGCATCTTCAATTCTGCCCTCCGACAGCCACATACCACCTGAGCTGGGGTCGCAGTCCCGTTCCATCTTCCTCAGAGCCTTCTCTAACACTGTCCCTCTCCAGCCCCCTCTTTTCCTCTCCGCTCACCATTCTGACACAGCACCACTTTCCTTGATGGCGTACTTTATTATGCCGCTAATTAAAATATATGAGGCAGTTTCATTAATGAAATTCACAGTGCGAGCCAAATCAGAAACCCCAGAAGTCATTCGGGAACCTTCTGCCACCTTTCCACATCTCATTCTTATCAATTTCCCCTCAAACGTGTCCCAAACCCACTCCTTTCTATCTATGTGTCCCGTCCTTGCCAAATCCCTCCCCTTGCTCTCTCGGTTAGCTGGACTCTCCTCCCCACTGGACCCCCTCTCTCCAGTCGTGACCCATAAGCATCTGTAGTCCATGTAGCAACCAAAGCAGCTTCCTAAATGGGGGACTCCCCTATTGAAACCCGTTTGTGACTTGCTGATGTTCCGAGGGCAGAATCCAAACTCGTTCACATAGCTCAAAAGACCGGTATATTCCGGCCCCAGCCACGTTCCCAGGTTTATTATTAACATCTCCCCACATCTCCCTACCCAGCATCCTCTGTACTGCATGCCCCAGGCACTCTGCACTCCTTGTAGTTTCTCCTGTGAGCATGCTCTCTCTCTTCTCTCTTCTCTCTTCCCTAGTATCCCCTCGGCCAAGAAACACTGCTGCCTCCTAGCTAGCCCCTTCTCCTGGATAGCACGCTTCTTCCCAGTCTAAACCTACACCACGTGGTTAGAGGATCCTTCTCTGAGCCCTAGTTCTGGGCTACCCAACCCTTCTTTGTTTTTCTGTACCAGACTTTGTTTTTCTCCTCCGACAACTTAGCAGATTCTTGTGATTATTCCTTTGCTGTCACCAGCTAGTGAATTCCCTGAGGATAATGACTGTGTCTGTATTACTCAGTATTATATATCTGAGTAATATATGTGTATTATATATATATTATATCTGAGTAATATATATATACTCAGTATTATATATATGTCTGTCTCAATTCCAGATACAAAATACTTAAAGAAGAAGGGAAGAAGGGACAGAAGGAGTAAAGGGTGAAAGAAAGTAAAGAAGGAAGGAAGGAAAAAGGAGAGAATTAAGAAAGAAGGGAGGTGGAGGGAGGGATTGCTTTCACACCTAAAACTATGAACGCTTTAAAGCAGGAAGGATTTATATCATACAATTCATGTGAATAACTCACAGTCTCGGTTAATTGGCAAGACCCTGGGCCTACTTAGTGTCTTTGTAGAGGTTCTCATTTCTAGAAACTTCTCCCTCTAGATATCCACAAGCCTGGCTCCCTACATTTATTCCACGTTTTACTCAAATTTGACCCCCTCTTAGACTTCCATTTCCACCCATTCCACTTCTATTTCCAGCGTGCTCTGTCACCTCTTTCCTCTGTTTCTTACAACCATCAGCCGCTCCCAAGATGCTCTATTACTGTATAACAATGCACCCCAGAGGTGGTATCCAAAGCCATTCTCATTTATTAGCAAACATTCTGTAGGTCCCAAGGTCAGCATGGCATGGTTGAATGTTCCGCCGGTGTCTCCCAGGACTGAAATTCGGGGTGAGCAGGCTGATTTTTCACCTGGAGGCTCTGGGGAGAGTCTGGTTTGGGGCTCATTCTGGTTGTTGGCAGCAATCAGGGCCTGTAGTTGTAGAAGTTGTCTCTCCTCTCTCTTTCTCTCTCTTCCCCCCTTCTCCCTCTATCTCCTCCCATTCTCCCTTTCATCTCCCTCCCTCTCCTCTTCCTCCCTTTCTCCTCCCTCTCTCTCCCTCTCTCTCCACACACTACCAGCACACTAGTAAGAATTGATTTAGCATGGCTTTAAGTCAGCTCCGTCTTCAAGCATTGAACTCCAGTTGGCCTAATGAAGGAATTAGTTATGCTTGTAAGACAAGAAATCGGGTTTATATATAGCATTCCAAAATAAAAAAGTGAAGCTATAGCATAAGGTAGTATTAAAGTGAAATAAATATCTTGAGGTGCATTGTTCTGGCAAAATAATACCTTCTACAAAAGAAAATGAATATATTAAGACACAGGTACCTAAATATGAAGCAGTTGCATACCATTGTAGAAAAAAAAGGTTTTTCAGAGTGTAAACCGATTTCTCCTTTCTCACATGCTTGGATTTTTTTCTATCCTCAATTATTTTAAATTGTTATTTTGGGTAGCATTAACAATGGAGTGACTTCTTAAAAAGTGGACCATGTTCAATCAGTCGTCCTATGCATGTTGTATTATTGAAACAAGTTCTCGCTTTCTTACTATAGAGAATTAATGGCTAGGCTGCAACATTTAAATTGATTTTGCTTTGATTCAACTGAGCACATAAAAAGCAGTAATCAACTGCTTTAAAATCTGAGACCTGTTCTGCCATTTGAATGAAGCATAACTACATTTGGGAGAGAGTTTAGGGTGGCAATATTTACTATATTTTTAAATTCATATAACTCTTTGATACAGCAGTTCTAAGAGTTTTTCTTATAATTTATGTATATGTGAATGAAAGTGTATAATAAGGCAAGAATATATATATATATATACATATATATGTATATATATGTATATATATATAATACTGTTTCTAAAGGAAAAAAGTGAATACAATAAAAATTCTGTATTAAAGTATTAAATAGCTAAATTATGCAGAGGCATACAACAGAATACAATTTAGTATTCTAAAGTCTGACAGTATAGTTGTATAAACTGAAATACAATGTATTCATGTTTATTGATAAGAAAAGTGACTATATTTCTAAAGAAAACCATGTATACTTCCCTAGCTTTATAAAATAAAAAGAAGCTATCCACATAATTATTTTTCACAGAAACCACATTTCTGAAGATATACACCAAATTTACTGCTGGGCACCATAACCCAGGGAAGAAGATTTCTATTATTTTATTGGCGTCTTTCTGTGTGAGTTTTCAGTAAAGCAAGATTTCTGTTTTGAACCTGAAAGAATTAATGGCTGTGGAAATTGCCCTCCAGAAACAACAAGAAAAATTGAAGAAAACCTTGAAATCCTGGATTTTAGACGTTAGAAAAGGAAGAGACTGGGATCCTTGAAAGAAAGGGAGCACGTGAAGTTACCTCCAGAATTGCCTCAGCTTACTACCTGAGTACAGTTTCCAGGCTGCATTTGAATAAAACAATCCCCACCCAGGTCAAGGCGCTGCCAAGTTCAGGAAACAGAGGTGTTAAGGAGAGCAGAGGCAGTGACGCTTCCTGGCCGGAAGGTGACAGAAAATTGGAGCTTCAGAAAGACAGACTAGAATCTTCAGAGCAAACACCGGGGAGAATGACACTCAATCAAAGACACATCAGAATCAGATTGCTGAGAATCAGTGACCAAAAGAAACAAGCAGTTCCTAAAAGTGTATTATTACTGATGTCAGAGAGGGAGAGGGAAACATCAGTGATGAGAGAGAATCATTCATCAGCGGCCTCCTGCACACCTCCTACTGGGATTGAGCCTGCAAACCGGGCACGTGCCCTAACCAAGAGTGGAATCTGGTTCATAGGTTGACTCTCAACCACTGAGCCACACCAGCCAGGCAAAAGTGAAATACTGTTTAAAGAATTAAGTATATGTCAAAGACTAGATCAGTTATTAAAAACACACAACACAGAGGAATCCTAAGTGGACAGTGGGAAAGATAGTGAACCTCTTGTGGCCAGAGACCAAGTATGGGCTTTGCCCTGTGCCCATCTGCCTCGTTACATTTCTTCTCAGAGGGAGGCTCACAGAATCATGGAACTCTGTCTGAAGCCCGTGGCAGGCTCTTCCCGGCAGACAGGGTGAAGGGGCATCTGCGGGACTTGGCCACAGAGAAACTGCTGTGAGGAGCACTACTGGCCTCAGCATCTAACCTTGAACGTGGAGCCAGACCCTCAGCGAGACTCCTCCCAGAGGTAGCATTTGAGCCGAGGCTGCCCGTTGGCCTTGCCCAGATTGTCTTCTGTATATTTTCATGCACCTATCTGTCCAGTTTTCCCAGCGCCATTTATTGAAGACACAGTCTTGACTCCATTGTATATTCGTGCCTTCTTTGTCCAATATTCATTGGGCATAGTGGTTTGGGTCGATTTCTGGGTTCTCTGTTTTATTCCATTGGTCTATGTTTCTTTTCTTGTGCCAGTACCAGGCTGTTTTGAGAACAGTGGCTTTGTAAGAAAACTTGCTTTCTGGTATTGAGGTCCCACCTACTTTGTTCTTCTTTCTCAGGATTGCTGCAGCTATTCGGGGTCTTTTTTTTATTCCCATTGAGTTTTTGAAGACTTTATTCTAGGTCTGTAAAATATTCCATTGATATTTTAAAGGGGAGTGCATTGAATCTATAGATTGCTTTGGGTAGAATGGACACGTTGTTGATGTTGATTCTACCAATCCATGAACACGTTATGTTCTCCCATCTGTTTATGTCTTCCTTTATCTCTTTTTTCAGTGTTCTTTGGATTTTTGAACATGGGTGTTTTACTTCTTTAGTTAGGTTTATTCTTAGGTATCTTGATTTTTTTGATATGATGGTAAATGGAATTGCTTTTTTAGTCTCTGTAAGTTTACTGTTGGTGTATAGAAATGCCATAGATTTCTTGGCATTAATTTTATATTGTCGAATTCATTTATTAAGTCTATCAGTTTTTTTATGGAGTCTTTAGATTTTTCTATGTACAGTATCATGTCATCTGCGAATAAGGACAGTTTTACTTCTTCTTTTCCAATTTGGATGCCTTTTATTTCTTCTTATCTGATAGCAATGGCTAGTACTTCCAGTACTATGTCGATCAGGAGTGGTGAGAGTGGGCATCCCTGTCTTGTTCTTGTTCTTAGGGGAAATGGTTTTAGTTTTTGTTTATTGAGTGGGATGCTGGTTATGGGTTTATCATATATGGATTTTATTATGTTGAGATATGATCCTTCTATTCCTACCTTGCTGAGAGTTTTTATCAAGAAAGGGTGGATTTTGTCAAAAGCTTTTTCTGCATCGATTGATATGATTGTGATTTTTATCTCTCCATTTGTTTATTTAATGTATCACGTTTATTGATTTACAGATATTGTATCATCCTTGCATCCCTGGGGTAAATCCTGCTTGGTCATAGTGTATGATCTTTCTGATGTACTGCTAGATCTGATTTGCTAGAATTTTGTTGAGGATTTTGGCAAAAAATCTATGTTCATGAGGGATACTGGCCTGTACAACATTGTTATTTTTATAACAAAATAAGCCAATAAAATTTGGCGATGGTGGGAAAAAAATTACCTTAAATTTTTACCACCTTTTTCTAGCTTGTTTTCATTAATTGGATTGAAACTTTTTTTTTAAAGACTTAACTTCAGACCAGAGAGAATTAATTTCATTGAAGAGAATAATACACATGTTTAAGCTATATTCTTTTCAAATCAAATAGTACCAAATTATCGGTAGATATAAAATACATGATCCTGCGAAATCTAACTGTCATGAAATTACTATAGTCCTTGAACAGAACCTGGTTAATAAATCCTAGGAAAATGGTGTATGGAATGAACAGTGCTGTTTATTTCTTCCCTCAGATACATCCAAATACTTTTAACATTAGTTTTAGCAGGTAAGTAATGTAAAATCTGGAAGATGGAATGTAACTACCATATTCTTTAGATCTTACTTATTTTATAAAGAAGGAGAGGACATATAAACATGATCATAACTATTTGGCTCATAACTCAGCTTTTAAACTAAGATTGTGTAAAAGTTCCGTGAAATGATCCTATGTAATAAAAGCCTAATATGCAAATCAGTTGAATGGAGGTGGAATGGCCGGTGGAACAAGTGGTTGCTATGACACGCACTGACCACCAGGGGCCAGACACTCAATGCAGGAGCTGACCCTAGCTTGCAGGCTCTAGGCCAGCCAAGGCGGGTGCCAGCAGGGGCCCCCCGATTGTCTCCCTGGTTACCCCACAGAGGGAGAAGACCAATGGCGAGAGGCAGGGCTGGTGAGCAGGCAGTGCCAGGCCGGCCAGCAGGGGCTCCCTTATCGCTTCACCAGTCCCCCCACAGATCGACCCCGATTGTTGGCCAGGCCCAGGGGCCCTAACCATGCACGAATTTCATGCACTGGGCCTCTAGTGAGTAACTATAGTAATGACCAATCACAGAGCTGATATCTGGCTTTTTACGTTGTATATTCAGATTGGCTTTGTACTAACTGTGGCTTATAGATTCTGTTCTATGAAGTTCCAATGGAAATAACACAATTATTACGATAATCTTGAATGCAAAATTACATATTTTGACACCAAGTATTTTCAGTCCTGGAGCTTACTATGAACAGTGAAGAAAAATGGTGTCCTAAAAATGTGATAAGGAAAATTCCTGTGAAAATACTTTATACCCTAAACAGTGTAAAGAAATGTCCCAATTCTTACCTTATAACTAGTAAATAACCTGGAACTCTTACTACCACTGACTGCCCATGTTCTAAAGTGTGCGATAAGTGTATCTGTGCAGTCCTTCCTCATCGTTATGGGAAAGTAAGTGTAAAGAAAGCCCTCTTTCTTTCACCATTTTAGTCCCAACAGCCACTGTCTGGGTATCTTTCCAGGACAACCAATAACACGCATCACTGTGGGTGATATTATGAAGTAGGAAAAACACACAAATAAGAATTACATAGGCTGCCATTTAGTTTGTGTCATTAACTTATCTTGTGTGACCATGGATATTTCAATTTTGGGGGACTCAGTAACCCTATCAGAAGCAGAATTCTCCCATGTATTTCAGGTTTTAAATATGTAAAATTATTTAATCTATGTAAGTATATCACAAAATGGGCCATTTACACTTGATTGTCAAAAATCTTCAGCCTCTATATCTTCAGTCATCAATTTGTTTCTTACTAAGAGGAAGTAGGGAGTAATGGGAGAAACGCAGCCTTCAGAATGAGACAGACCTACCTTTAAATCCTGGCACATCACTTACGAGCTGTGAAACCTCAGGCAAGACACTCAACCTTTCTCAGTAAGTCTGGGAAATAAGATCAATGACTTCTTTTGGAATCTGGGGTAGTAGAGTTAATACGTAATGTACGTGGTGCACCGTATATAGGCTCAGTATAGGTGCTCTTAATATTGGATGCATGATCTTCCCTCTGAGCTTCGGAAGAACATCTCAGAGCTGGAAACAGACCGATGATCTGTTTCATCACTTTGTGTACTCGGAGCATAAGGTGGATGTGGAGGTGGCATCTGTGGGAATGTCACCTCTACAGAGCATAAGACCTGGATGACCTTGATAATGTCTACAAGCCCTCCATTTCCTCACCTGTAAGAGTGGAAAATAGTGCCATCTTTTAAGAGGGCTGAAAGGGATAAAAACATAGTCACTTAGTACCGTGCCCGGTACCTACTACATAAGTGATACAAGTGATCATTTTACTAAACTTGGTAAGGATAGAGCACATGATTTTTTTTTTTTTCATTTTTACCACGGCTCACTAAACTTGCTCAGCGAACCCATTCTTTGTTTTTGCTCCATGAATCTCTGACAAGCCCCATAGATTCCCTCATCCTTTTTAGTCACCACAACAAATCTCACCTGAGCAATGTAAACATATCTTCAGTACAAAGAGCAAAATGTTAAAGTCACTCAACGTAAGGTTTCTCTGAGCTCCCAGCTGAGGTTGGGAGGCCTACAACGAAGGACTGACATTATGTCCCTTGGTTAATTTTTCTCCCGCCTTCCCTCCTGGTTTCATTGCTGCCCTCGATCTAGGGACCCTGGTTTCTGAGCCCCGGGGACGAAAGCTTTGGGGAAAAAACCCCCACTACATTGCACGGCTGTTTCTTTGGGGGACACACAGTTACTGACTTTCTCTCCTGAGTGCACTTTTTGTGCTTTGTTTTGTTTTGAGAGTACTGTCCATGGCTTGTCCACAGAAATGCCTCTCTTATGGCTGACCATTTCCCATCATCCCCTTACCTGCTGACGTCCTGGCTTCTACCCCTCACCTAATATCTCTGTTAGGATCTCTTGGTTCTCTTGAGGAGAATTCACTTAAAAGTGAACTTAGGTTTGTATTTTCCAAAAGGTTAGTTAGTAAGATTAGCTTGGCCTAAGAAAAAGTGTATGCTTTATTGCATACACAGTGTATGCAATAAAAAACACAGTGTAGCCCAGCCAGTATGGCTCAGTGGTTGAGCATTGATCTATGAACCAGGAGGTCACGATTCGATACCAGGTCAAGGCACAGGCTTGGTGGTGGGCTCGGTACCCAGTGTAGAGAGTGCAGGAGGTAGCCAATCAGTGATTGTCTCTCATCATTGATGCTCCTATCTCTCTCCCTCTCCCTCTTCCTTCCTCTCTGAAATCAATAAAAACGTATTTTGGAAAATAAATAAAACAGTTATTTCCCAGTACTGCCCTGCATCAGGCCAGAATTCCTTGGGACACTCCTCAGACTCTGGGGGGAGGGGGAAGCCTGTGGCAGTTAATGTTCATCCTCCCCTGCAGGGCTGGGGTTTGGGGGGTGGAGGGCGGCGGGTGGAAGACACATTCAGCCTGCAGACAACTACCCCCAAACTCACTCTCTTTTTGACTTCCTTACTTTATAGACGCTTCTTTAGTTCGTCTTGAGAGAAAAGCCTTTAATCTCTCCAAGACTCTCTCTCTCCAAAGTTTTCTCGTCTCTTATACAAGTGTGGGAGGGGACATTCTAAAGTTGGTAGAGCCAATCTCACCATCGAGTGCCCTATTTTATGCAGACTCTCGCTTTGAGATCTGGAAGTCCATGGTACCTATCATATTGTTCTCAAGCTTTCGAGGCTCAGCCTAAGGCAGAGGAATTCCACTTTAGCATTTTGTCAGTGATACTCAGTATCGTGACTCAAATTCAAGGTGGTTGCCTCATGCCCTGGCGTAGCACCATTTCTCTTTGTTTCTGCTCAAGAGTAATTCGACTAATTTTATTGAGGCAAAAAGAAAGAATCAACCATTAGTTACTTGTCAAACACGGTCCAAATTATTTTCAGTTTTATTAGAAATGATTGACAGATCACTGTGTAAGTTTCAAATGTACAGATACTCATTTGATTTCTATATATTGTAGAATGATGACTACAATAGGTTTAGTTAACATCCAGGAGCTGATATAAATACAATGAAAAGAAAAGGAAAAACTTCTCCTTGTGATGAAAATTCTTAGGATATACTCTCAACAACTTTCTTATGGTTCAGCAGTGTTAACTAGATCCCCATGTTGTGAATTGCACCCTAGTACTTATTTATCTTGTAACGGGAAGCTTGTATCTATTGACCACCTTCCTCCAATGGGGTTTGTTTTTAGATCGAACCTTTACTGAGAACACAGATATAACTTTTGACTCCCCCCAAAACACTGCTACTAATAATCTGTTGGTGACTGGAAGCCTTATCAATAACATAAACAATTGACTAACACATACTTTGTATGTTATAGGTTTTATATACTGTATTCTTGCAATGAAAAAGCTAGAGAAAAGAAAATGTTATTATAATCATTAGAAAATATAATTACTCTGTTTATTGAAAAAATATTCATGTAAGTATATGCATGCACACAGTTCAAAAATCATGTTGTTCAAGGTTAAAATGTCTTTTTATTTCACATCTGAATAAAATGCTTTTCATTCATGATGACATTTGTTCAAATAATAGAAAAAATTTAAATTCTCTTATTACAAAACAACACATACAACTCAGATGGTAATCATTTTAAAAATTTTAACTTTAGTTTATTTTTCCATGGTCAGTATGTAGTGAAATGTCGAATAAAGCTCATGTAGAAATTGTCTGTGGGAGAAAGGACAATGAATTCAGCCCCCAGTGGGTGAAGGGGAGAAGGTTATGTGGCATAAGGCTGTTTGTGTTCTGAATAAAAGCTCTTAGTCAGTGAGGGAATTCACTGATTTAAGCTGACTCAACCCAGGCTTCCTGTGGGAATGTTAATAGCAGTGTGTTTAAATTTTGTTTTGAGACCACATTTAGTTGAGAAAATTTTAAAGTAATTTCTGCAATTAACAAAATGTATGTGCTAATAGTTTAGCATTAGCAGTGAAAATTAAAGGTAGAAATTAGATTACATGATTATTTCTTCCAAGATAAAAACAGCTTTTAAATATAGTGTGTGTGTGTGTGTGTGTGTGTGTGTGTGTGTAAGAGATGAGGAGAGGATTTCTAATTACTCCACTACTTTTCTAAATTAACATTTATAAAATATCTTTAATAAATGAAAGCACAAGCAGGATTCATTTATCATGTGGATCTGTCACTGCCCAAGAGATTCCACCATCATCATCTTTCGGACTTGCTCTTTCAGAATTTCTGTTTCTTAAAATGTCAGGGCTCCAGATGGATGACTGGGAGGTAACAAAGGAGCAGTGATGGGCCATGGCATAAACAATGGAATGGCAGCTAAGGCAGCATTTCCCAGAAATCCATGTCCCCATCCTTCCCTTCTCATGCCCAGCGGTCCGCTCCAGATGACCTCCTCAGAGAAGTCTGCCCTAACCCCCTGTTGTGGATGGAAGTGAGCCCTCCAGAGAGGGTGCGGTGAAATCCTAAGATTTCAAGAATTTGGGGAACACAGAGCCACAGGGAGAACGGTCATGTGACAAGAGACGCAGAGGTTGGAGTGATGGAGCTGCGAGCCAAGGATTCCTGGCGACCGGCAGCAGCTGGGGAGAGGCAGAGACTTTCCTCTGGAGCAGCTGTTCTCAACCTGTGGGTCGGGACCCCTTTGGGGTCGATCCATCGATCCCATCATAGGGGTCGCCTAAGACCATCGGAAAACACAGATATTTACATTACGATTCACAACAGTAGCAAAATTACTGTTAGGAAGTAGCAAAGAAAATAATTTCATGGTTGGGGGTCACCACCACATGAGGAGCTGTATTAAAGGGTCCCGGCATTAGGAAGGTTGAGAACCACTGCACTGGAGCCTTCAGAGGTCTCTGCCAGCACCTTGATGTTGACTTCTGGTGCAGAAACATCGATGAGAGAGAGACATCCATCAGCCGCCTCCTGCACGCCCCACACTGGAGATGTGCCCGCAAGCAAGGTACATGCCCCCAACCGGAATCGAACCTGGGACCCTTCAGTCCGCAGGCCCACGCTCTATCCACTGAGCCAAACCGGTCTCGGCACTATTATATTTTATATACCGATATAAGAAGACAGTAATGTGATTTTCATTTCTCAGATTTATATGCCTCTCTTAGCCTATGGGATAAAATTATGAACTTAGTAGGAGATAAATTGTTAATGATTATAACCATCATCATCTTAGAATTGAGTCTCAAAATTTAATGCATTTTTTAAATGATTTACAAACACAGTTCCATCACTTAAGTTCTTAACAAAAGACTGGTGTAAAGATGATGGTAAAAATATTGATAAAACTGAAAGGCACTGCATACATTTTCTGTATACGCATGACAATACATTTCTTAATTGTGATACCTAAGTAAGAAATTTAGACTATTATGTAGATTATGTGATCCAGAGCTGAACCAGATGCGGGGTGTACAGGAGGCAGCTCAACCCCCAGTGCGGAGTGGGCAGGAGGCAGCCGATCAATGATTCCCTCTCATCATTGATGTTTCTCTCTCTCTCTTTCTCCCTTCCTCTCTGAAATCAATAAAATCATATTAAAAAAATAAAATAAATTGAGAACCGATTTCCTTTTTAATTTCTTACGCGAGAACTTAATAAAAACATGATTATAGGGAATAGCCTTTAGCAAAAATGTTAACATGTGGCACATTCGTCTCTAAAAACCTGTACTCAGCAGAGGAAAGTGCACAGAGAATCCCATTTCCTCGTATGTAGGAGAATCAAAACAAGAAAATGGGAGCTATTTTTCACTGGAGCCTGTAATCATTGTTCCCGTTGCTGAGGGCTGGCGGGGAAACTCACGCTGCTGATAATGGAGATTCATTATCTCGACTTACAGGAAAGAAGTTACTCTCCCAGGAATTCTGGGTAATTTGTCTTTTTCAGACCAGTAATAAATTTCTGTTTGTTTACAGATTGGGGAGGAACACCCTTTTCACAAGAGGACAGGGCAACGCGCATCTCGGCCTTTAGCTGAAGCTTACGTGCATCATGAACTCGGATTTCCTCTTTGAACCCAACACAGGTCGGTAAGTGTGGAATTCTCTACCTAATGACCGAGAAGGCATAACCATCTCTAATGGCTAGTTTCGTTTGGTCACAAGAATACTCGTTCTGTCTTTATCGAGAAAAGACCCAAAGTAGAATTTTCAGTCTGTGGGGAAAACCTGAACTACTGCATTAGATTTTATCTAATAAAACAAGTTAACTGTTTTTTATTAACAGAGTATTCTTTTTTTTAAAAAGTATATTTTACTGATTTTTTTTTACAGAGAGGAAGGGAGAGAGATAGAGAGTTAGAAACATCGATGAGAGAGAGACATCGATCAGCCGCCTCCTGCACGCCCCCTACAGGGGATGTGCCCGCAACCAGGATACATGCCCTTGACGGGAATCAAACCTGGGACCTTTCAGTCCACAGGCCGACGCTCTCTCCACTGAGCCAAACCGGTTTGGGCAACAGAGTATTCTTGTTAAAAATTCTCAAACACTAGAGAGAAAAGACTTTTAAGGCTCATATTTAAGCTGAGAGATGATAAATTGTTATATCTGTGGTTTATTTATTCTCCATAAAGTTATGTACTCTCTGTGGGAGCTTTTAGGAGGCAATTAAGTCATCAGTTCTTACAGTACACAATTCAGAACCTCCTGACAAAGTAGAGTATTCAGCTATAGTACCTTTCAAAAAATCTAACAACTGGGTCTAAAACTATACCAACTTCTCAAAGCTACTTATGATTGCATCCTGCCAGATTCATTTAAAAGGAAGGGATAAAAGCCTTCCTAATCTCCTTAAAAAATATGAAAGTTTGAAAAGTAAATGTAACTTTTTGAAATTACTGACAACTGGAATACAAAACTTACAGGGTGAAGTCAGAAGATTAAAGTCAAAACGTAACTTTTTTTTTTTTTTTACATTTTTTACACTGAGTAGTCAAGAAATTTATTCCTGACTGCACACGGACATTTTTCTTCTGTATTTATAAAAATGAACCAATAAAATGAGAGTAGTGTGTAAATAAGTCTAAGCTGTTCTCTAACGATGCTATTAAAATTTATATGTAAGTATCAAAATATTATAGGTTCATAAGCAAAAGCACAGAATGCGAGGGCATCTATAAACAGAAGAGTCTCTCAGCACCATGGACTTCCTTCATGCCCTCCAAACTCTCCCTTCCCATGGCCTGGACATTAAAACAGATCGAGCCAAAACCGCTGTGGCTCAGTGGATAGAGCGTCGGCCTGCGGACTGAAAGGTCCCAGGTTCGATTCCAGTCAAGGACATGTATCTTGGTTGCAGGCACATCCCCAGTAGTGGGTGTGCAGGAGGCGGCTGATCGATGTTTCTCTCTCATCGATGTTTCTATCTCTCTGTCCCTCTCCCTTCCTCTCTGTAAAAATCAATAAAATATATTTAAAACAACAACAACAACAACAACAAAAACAGATTGATAACTTACAACTGCATGAAAACAGCGATGTAAATTATAAAACAACAATAATGGTTTTGTCTGTAGTATTGTAAAAATCAGGAACAGCTATTAGTCATAAAACAAAACCACAGAAAAGATATGCATGTCTTTTTCTTAAAAGATCGGCTCTTGGTAAATGCTTAGAAACATGTCTGCCACAGCGTAAGCAGTATAAAAAGTTTGCCATTGTTTTATGTGGGTTTAAATATGATGTCTAAGTTGTATTTTTGAAAAGGAGAGAAAGAGAGAGTGTGGGAAGAGGAAGGCAGCTGAGGGCAGTAAGGAAGAGGCCTTTGATTGTGAGGGATGTAGCCATGGCAAAGCAGCTGGGCTTAGGAAGCAGTTGCGGCGTTGATCGCTAGGGTGAATTCAACTGATGGGGATGGAGATGTCTCACTTGCAGGAATCTAGTTCTGTTTTAGGAGCCAGAGCAAAATCCGGCACAGCTCCATTTTCTGCGCCTTTATTCCTGGACTGCCCCTCTGTGAGCTTTGCTGAAGGGGTCCCTGTCTGATGAAGCTTTCGGTTGTCTCGGGCTACACCAACTCTGGTCCAGTGTTCAGATTTATTATTTGGAGGCTCAAACGTGTCTTGCATCTGCCTGGGTGCAGACCCGGGAAGGCTAGGGACAGCTTTTCTAGAAGAAATCAGAAGTAGTTTGTTCATCTGGTAGATGATGAGAAGAATAGATAGGACTGTTTAGTTAACTTTAGTTGAGAAGAGGCTGGTAACAGGTGGAGGACAACTTGTAGATTCTGCTTATGTCATTTTTTTTTCCAATTTGTCATATGTAAATCCCGCCTCTCTTCACGGACTTCCTCATGTGTTACTTCCTCAGTGACATTTTCTGTCTACCAAGCAACCAAGAAGACCCATTTCTCTCTCAGCATCTCAGATCTTTACCCATATCAGGTTTTCTTAGGACACTTTTACTTTTTTTCTTGGGTTATTTGAAGGATCTGTTTAGTGAACACCTAATGCATAGAGTTTGAGAGGGCCCAGAACATAGCAGATACTTCTTTTCTACCTCAACTTTGAACAAAAGGAGAAATACCAATCTAGCAGAGTCAAATGGACCCTTAGTTACCGCTAAAGCAAAAATGTGCTTCCGGGCACTACTTACCCGCCTTGTCACCAACTGTGCTCCCCGGAAAATGTGTGGGGTAGAAGAAGACTCCATTCCGTGCTGCTTGCGGGCAGCGGACTTCCAAGTGGAAGCGGAAGAGGGGAAATGGGCTTTGAATCTTCAGTTCCTCTTCCTCTCAGTCTTAGGTAACTTCTTTCTATTTTGTGGGAAACACTAGGGATTGAGGCAAGCGATGGAGGAGTCTTTAGTGTTAGTCCTTCATAGTTTTTTGGTTCCTTCACCCTGTGGACTCCATTGGTAAGCCTCTAGTCATGCAGAGGTGTGTCCTCCGCCTGGGAAGGGTGGTCAGCAGCCTCGAGGGAAGCCCCACCCCTCCTTCCTGAGGCTGCTGCCTGTAGATCACCCCTTGATGGATTGCTGTTGGATGAATTTTCTGCATGGAAAGATGAAGACGCAGAAATATACCCCAAACACGTCCGTCATTACTTTAAGATGCCAAGGCCACTCTGTAGTCAAGTCTGAACTCTCACTTCCTAGTCTATTCCCATCCCAAATTATGTGTTGTTACAGAAAAACTGGAAAAGAACCAAGCAATGCTTAGAGAGGTGGGAGTTACATTTCTTATTATTATTACACGCCGGCCCAGAGAAAAATGTCCCTCAAATTCTGGGCAAAAAACATGGAGGGAGTTTCCCTATTTATGTCTTTTTACCCTCCCTGTCTCCCAGATATGGGGTTTTCCAGTCCCCTTTGCAAGTTCTTAAAGAGCTCTATGTGCTGGGGCTTTGAGACCTCAACCAAAGGCCTGGCCTGGTGCCAGCATTGGTAACCATCCAGGGAAGGTTTATGGCCTCTCTGGAATGGGAGTAGTCTTATTTTCCTTATTATTTAAGCAAGCAAGCGTTTACAGAAGCCAAGATAGCAGGGTTAAAGTTTCAAACAGCAGTTTTTATACAAGATGGATGCTTCCGTGTAGCCCCCTAAAACGTCTGAACTGTCTCTGCGCTGAACTCGCTGGAATGGGCAGCTTCTTCCTGGCTCTGAGGTGTCTCACGGTCAGTACTCAGGTCACACCCAGTTATTACCACACGGACTCTCACTTAGGACACTTGAAAACAAAGCATCCTTTGCCAGTACTCGTGCAGCAGTCTCAGGCAGATGTATATTGCCAGACACGACTTCCTTTTGGAAGAGCAAAGATGCGATCATACCCGAGGGAAGGAAGCCAGACAGGGAAAACCTTGATTTGTGTCTCTCCAGAACTCCAGTTAGCCCAAGCCAGTCGTCTGGGCTTCCTGACCTGCAAAGAAACAGTTGAGAGAAAGCTGCCTGCAGGAGAGATTAATGATATCTGGGGAATAAAAGTTCAGTGTGCATATTGCCTTCAATCACGCTGAGTCGCATGATTGAGACATGGTGACTTCTTTCAGTTAAAAAATATTTACAATTCTGATTCCCCAAGGCAGGGGCTTGTTTTGAGGAATATATCGAAAATTGATTTCAGAGAGGAAGGTAGAGGGAGAGAGAGAGAAACATCAATGATGAGAGACTCATTGATCAGCTGCCTCCTATATGCTCCCCACTGGGGATTGAGTCCACAGCCTGGGCATGTGCCCTGACTGGGAATCAAACTGTGACCTTCTGGTTCACAGATAACACTGAGTCGCTGAGCCATGCCGGTCGAAGCGGGGTATATTTTTAATGTATGGCATTCAGACCCTTTAATTTCCGTTTCTCCTTTGGACACCAGATATATGTACTGAGAAGACTTCTCCAGACTTTTGCAAGAGGTATTTTTGGTCCTGTGTCTCTGCCACGTGCTTCTAAAACTTAATGAATATTTCAGGCTCTGCCTGAAATAGCAGGAACAGATAGGAGTTTAGTTGATTTTCAAGTAAGAGATGAAGGTGGCTTGGATCCAGGTAGCACTCATGGAAGCGGGTGAGATGACCAGAATCTAAATGTGTTTTGGAGACAAGCCAGCCAGGATTTGATAATAGATTGCCTGTGGGATGTGAACAAAAAGGAAACGGATTCTATTTTGGGGGGCCTCATATTTGGAAAGGTAGCATTGCTACCAATGAGGAGGAGTATTACCTGAAATCCACCCCAAAATGCAGTCAGTATTGTAAGCTCTGTCCGCCTGGTCATATCCTTCAGAGCTGTCCAGAGACTGCACAATCGCTTGGTGTATCTGTCTTACCATTAACTGTTGTTTCCAATGGCTTGTACTGTGGCTTCTCTGTTTTGGTGTCTACCAATACAGTTTTAGCAGAGTCTCGATATGTGACTGTGCCAGCGGGGTCTCATCCGTTTTCTACCATGAACCCTTTGGTGAGGTCTGCAACAGCCTATCAGCCTCTTCTCAGAATGCTTTTAAATGTATAGAATAAAGAACATAGGATTATAAATGGAACCAATAATATTAAAAAATCGGTTATCAAGGAGTGTTTAAAATGTGTGTCCTAGTTATGTATGTGCTTCTTGATCAGTGTATTAAATTAAAAAGATCAACACTAAGTCCAATAACTACTTTAACTTCCAAGTAATGATAAGCATAAATGGTATTTGAAGATCCTAGCAACAGGATAATGTGATAAAAATATATGTGATTTATGTTGGTGACAAAGTCATAGTTACTGCAAATACCACTGTGGCTCATTGTCTGTAGAAATCATTGAAGGAAATGCTAGATTTCGGTCTCCAGCTCAAATTAGTGAAAATGCAACGTATGTTCATCCCCACCCAAGTTCATGGAATTCCTATGATGCGGAAGAAGTGATCTGAGCGTGTGTGGTACAATGGAGCCCGTTGAACTCTGCAGTGAGGTGAACCTAACAGAAAGGACGGGAAAGTCGTTTTCCTTTCTAACACATGTTAAAGGCGAGGCACTAAAGTAGATGTTTACCATACATCATCCCATTTAATGGTCAAAACCATGTTGCAGGATAGATACTATGTTCATTTTATGGGCAGGGAATTTGAGACACTGAGAGCCAGAGTGATTTGTCTATGTTCCATATATATATATATATATATATATATTTTTTTTTTTACAGAGAGGAAGGGAGAGGGATAGAGAATTAGAAACATCGATGAGAGAGAGACATCGATCAGCCGCTTCCTGCACACCCCCTACAGGAATGTGCCCGCAACCAGGATACATACCCTTGACCGGAATCGAACCTGGGACCTTTCAGTCCCCAGGCTGACGCTCTCTCCATTGAGCCAAACTGGTTTCGGCTGTCTACGTTCTAATGACTAGGAGTTTCCAGTGAAGGCTGTAGACCCAGGTTGCTCCCACCCCAAAGGACACACACTCTCATCGGGGAGCTCCCGTGACCTCTGGGCCTTGGAGCAGGAATCCTGTCCCCCCTACAATGCTGGGGACTCCTTTATGCCCGGATTCAGGTTGAAGTCCCCTCAGCAGCCGCACCAACTTTGCAGGGTTTCACACTTGCGTTGAGTCTATTACATTTTGATTTGTAATCATTCACATAATTGAATATTTCTAGAACATGACATAACTATCAAAATATTTTTAAATGCCTCTATACTGGCCATTTATGGGGCAAAGCAAATAGTAGTTGCTGGGGTGATCACAGGGAAATCTCATCTCTGGCAAGATCCTGGGAAAACTTACCCTGCACTAGTTAACTGACTAATCCTGTGAATTAAAAGCCTTTCTGGAGGGCTTTATTACATATTCTTGGTTATGAATTATATACAGAAGATGTACAGGCTACAGCATCCCAGTCTCTAAATTAATGACAATCACACTAAAAATAAACAGACTAATTAACATGAAGCATAATGAAAACACAACTACTGTTCAGTGGTCCTGATTACTTGGCTGACGAAGTAAAACACGGGCTTAGAAATTTCTGTAACTGAGAGAAATAATGGTTGCTAACACTAATCTTCCCTTTTTTTCCATTAAAGGTCTCGAGCATATTAATTGCATCACTAGTCCATTTATTGACTGTAATGCCTTCCAGTTTGCTAAAAATGAAATTCTCTCCAGTTGCTTTAGGATGCCTTGAACTTTAATACATACAGCGATTTGGGGATAGAGAGGTTCCACCAGCCGGTTTTAATTAAAAAATACAATAAAATGAAAAATAAAACTCTAGGTTCACCAAATTACTTTTTGTTCAGCGGAGGAAAAAAAATCCAAATAAATCAGACTTCCTTGCATTGACTTTATTAATGAGGAAATACAGGCCAAGCAAAAGAAATCCTTTTTTTTTTTTTCCCTGAAATGGCAGTCTGTTAGTGCCAGGAGTTTTATTTCTTATCGATTGGGAATTAGATATAAAGAAGACTAATGACATCACTCTTGAGTGCCTCTGACTTGAAGAATGTTAACAGGACACAACTTCAGGGAGATTTCGAGTAACTCTAGGCGTCCGCCATAAAGGATAGAAGAGTTGTTTATTTGTTTCAACTACAGATATACCAGAGTTTTCCATTTATTTTTTAAAAATCCAATTCAACACTAGAAAGTACACTAATAATTCATTTTTGTTCTGATAATTTATATTTCTCAAGCTTACTGCTTTGGCTTGTACCCCGAAAGCACAGCACATTCAGTGATTGCAAAGGGCTCAGAATCTTGAAGACTCAACACAGTAAGACATGAGGTACACCCCTGTGTGAGCGGCAGCCCCCAGACCCTGCGGCGATGGTTACACATGCCCAGTGGAACCATTCCTAAACTCTTCCGGATGTGACATTTGTGAGGGACACCTCTCTGTTTTTTTGCTGTTGGGCAGAGTACACGATAGAGACCGAGAAGTATTAGTCATTATGTTTAGTGGGCTGCTGGGTGATTCAATGGCCTGACCCAAAGCTCTCCTTGGGATTCTTGGAAGAGTTCTGACTCTACGCAGTGATTTGATGGGACATTAGTGAGGCCACGTTAACTAGTTCTTCTCTATAGTCTGTGTTCCCGTAGAATCCCGTTGTCCTACTGCGGGAAATAGGCAAGGCCATCTGTGTGTTTCAGGGTTACCAGCCAAGGTCATAGACCTCAGCCTCTTGTGGTTAGAAACCCGATGTTAGCAGTTCATCCGGGCATCCTGAGGCCAGAAGGGCTGGACTATGGGCTTGGGGGCCTGAGGCTGCTAACTGGGCAAGGGGTCCAGCTCATGCAGATACCGGCCTACATGATGGTGCTTAGCTCTTTCAGCTTCTTCTCTTCCGTGTGATATGGGCAGAGGAAGATGAGCACTGTGGGCCTCTGCTGAGGAGAAGTGGTAATCGGTGAAAAGCATCTGACTGAATACAGTGGCACCTCGAGATACGAGTTAAATTCGTTCCGTCACCTTGAGGCGTGGGAAACTATGAGACGCTCGAGTCGCGGTAAACTGGTGGGTCGTGTGCAGCCAGCCGATCCGCGCGATGACTCCTATCTCAAATGTTGCTCGTATTTCAAAGCAAAAATGGCTCGTATCTCAAAAATCTCGTATGTTAGGGCGCTCGCATCTCCAGGTACCACTGTACTCAGCACATAGGACGTGCTCAAGAAAGTGGTACAATATGAAGAGTGTGAGAAGGCTTTTATTTCAGAAAGGCATGTCTGATAAGTAGAATGAAGGCTGGGTATGGAGTCAGTTCTAGCAGCAGAAAAAAAAAAATTTCTGCTAGACTCTGAAAGTCCAGGACAATCCCCTGACACCCCAAAATGCTACATTTGCTCCTTTGTGCCAAGGTAACTACAATGTTTAGGTCTGCTGCATGTGATATGGGTATTTTCAACCCCTTTTTAAAAACGCATTCACAGATTATAGGGGGATACAAAATAGGGTGAGTGATTTTCCAGTGTAGCTTTTACTCACCATTGCACTGGCATTCTGGCTCGTTGTCAAGAGAAACAATAGTTGTATTTCACTTGATGCTTAAATGCATTGTGTCTTCCTTGAGAGTCGAAAGGGCACTTGGGTATTACAGTCACGGGCACTCTGTGTGCTAGTAGGTGTGGCACAGCAGATGACTCGTGAAAAAGTGAAGATGAGCAAGCTCGCTGGGGTGGGTGATGGACATTCATTTTACATCGGTTTTATTT
This sequence comes from Lasiurus cinereus, assembly GCA_011751065.1. Classification (NCBI taxonomy): domain Eukaryota; kingdom Metazoa; phylum Chordata; class Mammalia; order Chiroptera; family Vespertilionidae; genus Lasiurus; species Lasiurus cinereus. Next base: position 59,796,334 of record JAAGEH010000480.1, read on the forward strand.
TCTAGGTGCGTTTGTTTCGAGGCCCCACTCTCCCAGCTAGGGTCCAGGACGGACAAATCCATCTTTTCCTCCATTTAGATTCATCCAGACGAATTATCATGTCGTGCTGGCAACCAGCACATGTCTTCCTTGGTCTGTCCAACACCACGAGGCAAGGTGCACTTCTGGGTACCACTGAGAAGTCTGTCTGGATAGTTGCCTAGTTTTTAGTATTGAGCTCATGAGCACCTCTCTCTCATATTGGTTATGTGTGTGTGTTTTTTTTAAATATATTTTATTGATTTTTCACAGAGAGGAAGGGAGAGGGATAGGGAGTTAGAAACATCGATGAGAGAGAGACGTTGATCAACCGCCTCCTGCACGCCCCCTACTGGGGATGTGCCCGCCACCAAGGTACATGCCCTTGCCCGGAATCGAACCTGGGACCTTTCAGTCCCCAGGCCTACGCTCTCTCCACTGAGCCAAACCGGTTTCGGCTTGGTTATGGTTAGAAGCATACTGGTGCTGCTGGGAGGCGCTGTTTTTCATATGTGGTCCAGGGATGACCCGCTTCAAAATCATTTAAGCTGCTTGTTGAAAATGCTGTTTCTGGAGTTTAATGTAGACCTTTAGAGTTGCTTGGGGTGGGTTCCAGGAATCTGTGTTGGATCCGGTGTTGGTGGTGGCAATGGTGAGAAGGCTCCCATGATCCTTCCCGCCCTGTACAGCCGCAAGGAGCTCGGAAACTCACTGGGCGTCCGCTCTGTGCTGGGGGTGGGGTTTGGAGGGCAGAGTACAGCTCGATTCTCCCTGGTAAGACACATCTCCCATAAGGCACATGCAGCAAATGGTCCCCATGTCCATTCCAATTCATTAAGCAGAAAAATCAGGCTCACAACTGGCCTAACTCAGTTCACGGGGTTGGGAAATTGGATTGAATTGAGTGGGAGGTGGGGATAGGGATCTGAGGAGAATATTGATGTGAGAGAGATATATTGATCATACATTGATGGGTCACCTCCCACATGTGCCCTGACCTGGGATTGAACTTGCAACCCAGGCACGGGCCTGACCAGGGATGGGACTGCTACCTTCTGGTGCACGGGATGACGCACCAACCAACGGAGCCACACCAGCCGGTGCTGCGATTTTCCATCTGTGAGTCTTGTTTGATTCATAAGATGCATGGAGACATAAAATCGGTGGATTTGGGGACATATTTTATGTAGTTTTCCTAAATGATAGGAAGCAGGGGAAAAGGAATTAGTTTTTGTCTTGGTGAATGGCACCACCAATTTCCTGAAACCAGATCAGGAACCAAGGTCTTCTCTTTCTTTCACCTTTTATACTGAGTTCATCATGAAGTTGGACGAATTCTATCTCCTAAACATTTCCTTGTGATCTCACTGTAATTGTTCTACTTCAGACCTTCACCATCTTGGCCATTAACACTTCCCTTTGTGTCTGGCATGGCTCTTCAAGCTCTCAAAAATGGAATCCGGCCTTAAAACTCTGCTATTTAAAACTTTCTTGCTTCACTAGCACGCTATGTCCTATCGTCTACACATGACCCCAGGAAGGGAAGACTCCCCGTATTTCTCTCTGCTTCCCTCACCTCTCACTGCTTCTCAGGACTCCGTGCCAGTCACACCAAACCAGGACACAGCACACTTCCTGTGAAGACCCAGCTAGTAAGTCTCAGACTTTGTGGGCATAAGGTCTCTGCCACAACTATTCCAGCTCTCCATGGTGGCAAAAAGGAGCCACGGACAATACATAAAGGAATGGCCTGGATGTATTCCCACGTGACCACCGCCATTTTAATTTTATATACTTTTAGTCACGTGCTACGGAATATTATTTTTTATTTCTTCCCAACAGCTTTAAGAGGTAAACAGCCTTCTGTTCACAGGCTGCAGGAAACAGGTGGTCAGCGGATTTGGCCCGTGGCTGTGTGCACGGACCCTGGCAGTAAGCCACTCTGAGAGCCCCAAGGATACCAGGGGACTTTGGGCACAGGTTTTCTTTGCCTGACGTGGCCCTGGCATTTAAACTGGAGAGCTGTAGCCTGAGTGGATTTTAAATAGAAGCTAAGCTTTAACCGTCTCCTGTGAGGTGTCCCCTGATCCTTATACTCCAAAGAGGAAGAGGGAGGTCACATCTTCATGTTCTTGAAGGATCTTGTAGATACTTCTATAATAATTTCATGCTTCATTGCAACTATTTGTTTACTTGTGTGTCTCTCTACCACTCGTGGAGGGTAATGGATTATATGTTATCTATTTTTAATTTCTGGCTCCGTGGCACCTACAACCACTTAACATTTTTGTTTCATGCGGTCATCCAAGAAAAGGACAGCTGGAGACTTAAGTCCTGCTCCGCAGATAATTATCTGATGAGCAGGAAAAAAATGTCAATGAGAGGGGTTCATTAGGTGGGATTAGAAAATGACCCAAAGGAAAAATAAAGTTAGTGATAGGATAAATGGTATCTAAGATAAAATTGACTGAAGTGTATATTAAAATACACATTTCTTTCCAACTATAGGGGGAAAATCTCTTCGGAAGTTAAAATTTAAACAAGTTCTGGCTCTTTATGCCTTCTCCTTTCTTCCATTTTATATTTTATTAAAAATTTTGAAACTTACATAGATAACAGAAATAGAAAAGTATCTTTTAGTCTAGAGTGAAATATTTTCATATTATCATTTAGATAAGTAATTTCTTATTTTATAAATTGAGTTTATGTTAAATGAAGTTGAGAAGGATCCTGAGACTTTCTGTGTAGTTTTTAATGGAGATATTTCTCAGTATAGAATGTGGCATATTCCATATGTAATCATGTGTGGGATTTTGCAGTCTGCCAGAGAGACTATCATATAAAGTTTGTTTGTAAAAATACCTGTGCTCAAGGTGGATACTTGCTATACTAGCAAGAAGAGGGACATGATTAAATGAGTGCCTACCCAATGAAATTACTTACAGAGAAGAAAAACATCTGAGATAATTGTTTTCTTGTTTCAATATATATATAATGTGACAGTTAAACTTTATGATTATTTATAGTTTTTTTCCCCTCAAAATGTCAGTGGAAGAAAGGTTTTAATAAATGTGATGGATTTTGGCTACAGATGAGAATTGAGGTCACGGGGACTTTGTTTTGTCTTGCAGATATTGGATTGATATTGCCTCCCATAGAGAATCCTATCTAATAAAGAGGGGATATGCTGACCGTTACACCCTCACAAAGATGGCAGTGCCACATCCAATAAGGAGAGACTATGCTAATTGACTGCCAAGCCATCACAGATGGCGGAACCTACAGCCATAAGATGGTAGTGCTCAGTCACCTCAGCCCCATTGGGGCAACAGGCACGTGGCACGGCTGGGCCCATCCACAGACGGGTCCTGGCCGCTCTGCGTGCCTGCCTTCAGAGTCCCCCAGTCCCCTCAGCCCCCCAGCCACCCAGGGCCAGCCCAAGGCACAGCAAGCCTCAGATGTCAGCTGCCCAGCCACCCAGGGCCGGCCTGAGGGATGACCAAATGACTGAACAAGCAGGCTGCATGGGGTGACCAGGCTGGCAGGGGAGTTAGTGAGGGACGACCAAACAATTGAACAGCAGGCTGTGTGGGGCAACCAGGCCAGTTGGGCGACCAGGCTGGCAGGGCAGTGGGCATTTGGGGGTGACCAGGCCAGCAGGGGGGCTCTTGGGGATGACCAGGCTGGCAGGGGGCAGTTGGGGGCAATATAGCCAGCAGCTGGGGCAGTTAGGGTCAACCAGGTTGGCAGGGGGGGGCAGTTAGGGGCAATCAGGCTGGCAGGGGTGGCAGTTAGGGGTGACCAGGCAGGCAGACAGGTTAGTGATTAGGAGCCAACTGCCAGTAGACAGGCAGTCAGATGTCCCCTGAGGGGACCCCCTTCCCATGCACAAATTTCATGCATCAGGCCTCTAGTTACTTATAAAGTGTATAGCTCTTTCCAATATATAAGTTCCTTGAGGGCAAGGAGTGGATCTCATTAAATACCTTCTCGTTCAAACCAAATATCCAACATGGTTGGATGGAATCTCATTGCAAAAGATAGGTCAGCAGAGGTTGGGGGTGAATATTAATGTTCTTAAATTTCCATATAAAGCAAAAATTGAACTTTAAAATATCTTGCATTACTAATAAAAAATAGAAGGCAGACGTAATGTGCTTTAATAATTCCAGCACAATTAGTTTTTCCTGCAGTGCAGAACAGATGAGGTACTTTGCTTACATTTTAGGGGTCAGGTTGAGCCCCCTAAAATGCACCTCATATGTCTTCATGCTATCATGATATTTAATGTACAGCATTGACTTTTTCTAACTTAATTATATATACAGTGTGACCTTGGACATAATATGGACTCAATGAAGATTTGTCAAATACTTACTTGATTGATTGAACAAATTAAAATACTACTTTTCCTAGAAGATAACAGATAGATATTAAACCAAAATCCCAGCCTTCTCTCTAGTACAGGGCATTGGTTTACAAGGTCAGTTCATACTTTTTATAGAAAGAGGGGGAAGTATTTGTTGGGAGGTGAGGTGTCATTCTGCAACTCACGAAAGCTCGGAGCCACCGTCCTCCTGAGCAATGACTGTTAAAAACAACTGCACATATGACCCCAATTCTGCTGGCAGCTTTACAGTTGAGGGACCACGAAATACACATCATTATTCTGGTCAAACCCCATAGATTAGTCCTGCCTTATGGGAAAAAGTGATGTCTTTGCAGTTCTCCCAAGATGTGTGTGCCCATCAAAAGGTGCCACATCCACACTTGTTAAAGTGACAGTGTCTGGAAAATCTGACTTTTTTAGGACCCACCGCATGCAGCTGGCATGGTGCTTTACCCACAATGAACTTGTTAAAGAAGTCCAGAAACATAATGTCATCCTAATGGCTATCAGTGCTGGGAATTCATTCTTGTTCTTATCCCGTGAAAAAGTTTCCAAACTCACTGAGTTTATTAAGGAAGTTACCAACCCCATATGGGCATTAAGGAAACATGATGCACTATTTTATGGGCCAGAGATGAATAAGACCAGCATTGAAGCAAGATATCTCTGGAAAACTTGCCGTTAGAAAAACCAATAGGATTTTTTTTTCTCCCCCAATGTAAAAACAAAAGCAAAACCTGCACAAGATTTGTAATAAAGACAGTGCTAATTTTAAAAAGAATTTTTTTGCCACAAAAACTTGTATTCTTATTTATAATGATGGATTTGCAAATATAAAGATATGAGTGTGTGTAGTCCTCTCTTTGGAGGGATAATAAATCACCATTATAAATATAAAACTATCCTTTTCCTTTGGGTAATTAATATTTTAGCCTTGAAGCATGTTTTTATTGTCTCATATGAAGTCCTTCATAAACCTACGTGGATTTTTTAAAAATGGAGATAGTTTTTAAAACTGTGATTAACTTTGCAACAAGGAGATAATAAATTTTAGGTTATTTCTGCCTTCAGATATGTTGATCGTTATTAATGCAGAGGCAAAACTATTCAACAAGTTCCTTAGAAAAAAGGATTTATAGCAAAATGAAGTCATTATTTGGAGTGGCATAAATGAGCAAACTCAGATAAGGAGAAATAAATAGGGTGTTTTGCCTGTTTTTTCTTTTGGACAGATTAATTTCTGGTTAGGGAAATATATCTGCCACATTTAGATACTTTGGCTTGCATTCCATGCAACCAATTTCCATAAAAATAAAAATTTTACTCAGATGGAGGGAGCAATAGAGATATACAAACAATAAACATCATTCCCTTAATTTTTCAGTGTTATTCATCTTGTAATGGAGAATACAAAATATGTAAAACACATAAAAATACTGTATAAATCATGAAGTCATTTCTACAGCTTACGTGAATCCCTATCCCTTACTTACATATTTCTTTTAGGATATAAAAAGATAATTTGGAAAATCGAGATAAAGTCATTTCTAAATAAATTATAAAATCAGTCACTTAGCAATAATGATGTTTCATATTTACATATCACTTTACAATTTATACTTTATTTCCATATATAGTGAATCATAGTTTTAAGCAGTAATTTCCCTTTAAAAATAAATATGTATACTAAATGTTATCTGAGGACCACAGATACAAGGAATCAAGAAGAGAAGCCAGTGAAAGATGAAATGAATTAGGAGATAGATGGCGGGTTGGAAGCCAGCGTGGAGGATTTCAAGGAGCAAGCAGTTAGTGCTGTCTCAGTTCCAGGGGGAATCAGGTAAAACTTGGGCTGAAACGTGTCCCTTAGATCTGGCAGCCGGAGGGAAAATGGGGAGCAGGGAGAGAGAAATGGTGCGCGGAGGACGATTTACTGTGAAGTTAATGGAGTTTAAGCATCGGGACCACTCAAATGCAAATTCTCCTTCACACGTCTAACCTCATGTTCATAATCATCTGATCTGTCTTCTTAAAGGAGCCCTCAAAACGGCATAAGCTGGAGGTCCTACAAAGCCTGACCCCGGTCTGACTTGGAAGTGAGTGAGATATGACGGGAGCGGAGAGAAGTGGACGATCAGTGTGGTCTTTTGGAAAAGGTCGTCTGTGGCCAGGGGGGCTATGTGATGCACACAGCCAGCTCCAAGGCTGTTCGACCAGTATATAATAACACAGGCCTCTGCTCTTTTTTAAAAAAAATATATACTTTATTGATTTTTTACAGAGAGGAAGGGGGAGGGAGAGTTAGAAACATCCATGAGAGAGAACCATTGATCAGCTGCCTCCTGCACGCCCCCAACTGGGGATATGCCCACAACCAAGATACGTGCCCTTGACTGGAATCGAACCTGGGACCTTTCAGTCCGCAGGCCGATGCTCTATCCACTTGAGCCAAACTGGTTTTGGCCTCTGCTGAAATTCTTAACAGCTCGATCGTTCAGCTTATGCTTTGTGAGGGTCGGTCAGACAAGGCAATGAGCCCAGAGCTGGTACCTGGGCCTCCTGCAGTGCCACCTCTTGCAGAGGAGGGGTTCTCTGTTGCTTGATCCCCAACCCTCTGTCATGGGTCCACTTGGTTTCCACCTCCCTCTTGGCACCCTGCAATGGCTGCTGCTCTCCGCCTCGGGAAGGTGCCTGGACGTGGCCTTGAGAAAGGTCAGACTTGGGTGTGTACTTGTGCCAGGTCTTGGGGCTGGGCATGGAGACAGGCATGCCCACCAGGCTGGAAGCATCATGGGTGTTTGGTGGGCAGCCAGCCAGTGGTCGTATGTTGGTTAGGACTCATGGAGAGCCCACCTGGGACCCCAGGACTTAGTGTTTTCCAGGCAGAACTATGAGATCACTGCGTTTCACCCCATTTGTGTGGCTTGTGGCGACAGGCCTGATGACTGGCTAGGCTGTGCCAGACCCTGCCCCTCCCTGGGGGTAGCACATGGGTGGGGGCTGGTGCAGAGACCTTGGCAAACCAAGGACTGGAGGGCATGCTGCCCTCCACGTGGTGAGTAGGGCACCCGGTGATTATGTGGGTCTTCCTTCCACGGCTCTGTGACTGAAGGTGATCTTTCCCGGCCCCCTCCCATCCCCCCAGTTTTTCTGATGCTAGCACTGTGTCCCCTGGCCAGCTCAAGGCCCCTTTGGGGATGAGCTACAAAATCTTAATTTTATAATTTTGGTGATGCCACATAGAAGTTAAAAACTGGTATTGTCATGTAAAACGTTCATTGCACAATATAAAGATGAGTGGTAAAATGCTGAAAATTTCACATTTTAATTTTACTGGGTACTTCTCTACTCTTGTGCATGTGTGTTTAACAGAAAGGGAAAAGGTGAAAACAAACAGGGTTGGGAAAAGCCATCGGCTGCTACGTTTGCTAAATTTGATTTCCGTACCTTCGCTACCATCTCCCATGATGCAAAGAGAGGGTTTTGCTGAACTTCCTGCTGAAATCACTCAGGCCTGGCTGGCTGGCAGAACCTCGCTCACACGCCTGTGCCCTCGCTGGAAAGCAGCACTTCACATTTTATGTCTCTTTTTAAAAAATTTTATCTTCATTGTTGGAAGGATTACAGATGTCTCTTTATTTCCCCATCCACTCCCTCCACCCCCCTCAGTCCCCTCCCCACGCTGTTACTGCACTGTTATCTGTGCCCGTGGACTATGCATAGGTGCATGCAAGTGCTTGGGTTAATCTCTCCCCCTCACCCTTCCACCCTCGCCTTCCCTCTGAGGTCCCTCAGTCTGTTCCATGCTCTGTGTCTCTGGGTCTGTTTTGTTCATCAGTTCATTTTGTTCTTTAGGTTCCACGTGTGAGTGAGATCATGTGACTGGCTTATTTCGCTTGGCGTAATACACTCCAGGTCCCTCCATGCTGTCTCAAAGGGTAAGAGATACTTCATTTTTTATTGCTGCAGAGTATTCCATGGTGCAAATGTACCACAGCTTTCTTATCCACTCATCTGCTGACGGGCACTTGGGCTGTTTCCAGATCTTAGCTATGGTGAATTGTGCTGCTATGAACATAGGGGTGCATACATCCTTTCTGATTGGTGTTTTTAGTTTCTTAGGATTTATTTCTAGGAGTGGGTCAAATGGCAGTTCCATCTTTAATTTTCTTAGGAAACGCCATACTGTTCTCCATGGTGGCCGCACCAGTTTGCATTCCCACAAGCAGTGTATAAGGGTTCCCTTTTCTCCACGTCCGTGCCAGCACTTGCCATTTGTTGGTTGGTTTGTTGATGGCAGCCATCCTGACAGGTGTGAAGAGCTATCTCATTGTCATTTAAATTTGCATCTCTGTTGTTTCATAGAGCTAAGTAGTCTCTGCTTCCTTCGAAGGGTCATACACTTAGGAATTGTCCAAACCTGGGAGGAAGTTCATACACTCTAGCAGGAGTATAGGTACTTGACTCATATTCCTTGAAAATGACCTCTTCAGGATGCTCTGGCTGACCTTGGCATTCACCTGCCAGTGTCGGGGCTGGCCAGAAGTGCTGGGGGAGCTGAGGGCTGCTTGGAGCTGCCTCTGTCTTCCCTCTGTCCTTGGGAGGGAGAACTATGAGGTGCGTATTTTAAACCATTTCCCAGAATTCCCCAGCCAGAGTGAGCTGTAATCTCCGGCTGTGGCAGCTGTTTAGATAGGATACCCTCTGTTGGCTGCCTTCCTTTCTCTGATCCAACTCCTCTCCCTGAGGAATCTGTCTTTTATTTCCCAAATAACCATCTTGAATCTTCTTAGCAGGGTCAGCTTCTGAAGGAATTCAAACTAAGATAAACACAGAAAGGGCAAAAAAGCAAAACAAAGCAAACAGAAAACCCAAATAGCCATCTCTCTTCGTGATACAAGTATTCTCTGTGCGCACTTCTTTACTAACACTTATTTCTTTGCAAGGTGGCACTTGTCTAAATAGCCCCTTTGTGAGGCCCACATGACCTGGGACAGATACTTGTGTCTGTGTGTCCCCCAGGGTTCATTGAATGTGATGGGGGCCCCACAAATATCCGCCAGCGCCGTGAAAGAACAGATGAACGGTTATGTGTGTACCCAGACATAATGGCTCATGCAAGATTTATCTGAAGAATGTGCATCTTACTACTGTTCGCTGAAATCCTGATGGAAGGCATTGTGATTACCTCAGTATTTTCCAATCTGCCCAGTTTTATTTTTGGCCTCGTTGCTGTGTAGCTGGAGGCATGTGATCAGCACTGGTTGGTGGATGGGAGGGTGTGCAAAGAACAAAGCCCGACTGTTTGTTTGTTTGGTGATTTTTTTTCGCTTGAAATCACAGAGAAATATCCCCCAAATTTGTCTTCATTGAGGAACATGGTAGTAAGCACACCTAACCCGGGTGGTAAATGGTGCTTCTTACATCTGATGCCTGGAAGTTTCTGAAAGATCCAGGAGGATGTGTAGATTTTCAGAGACCCGGCGGAAGCATCTTCTCTCCGATGAGTTTGGTCTTAGCATTGCCTGGAAGGGTGTCCTTTGGCGCTTTTCTTACTGAGCTTTTCTGCTGAACTTAAGCCAGTGAAGTTTGCCAGCGCAGGCTTCTCAAATCAGAGGATCTCTGTTTCCTAGAGAATACGCTTGGCTTGCAAGAGCACATGCCACCCACATTCCAGAACTGCGCCAGAATGTGGGCTCCAAGCAAATGCCTATGCACACCCTTTACCTTCTCTGCATAAAAACATTTTTGAAAGTGCATCTATTTGAAGGTCAGGTCTCCTGACCTTTTTTTTTTTTATCACTTCTTACCTTTCCCTGTAATTTTCATTCTTCTTTTTTTTTCTTCTCGTCTTTCTCTTAAATCGATGAACAAATTGATGCAGGTGATCTAGCGTGGTAAAGGCATTAGGCCATTAATACTGAAGGAAGCAAGGAGTTCTTTAAGCACTTACACACAGAATTTTCCCAATGTAGTAAAAGCCAAGTATGTTTTTCGGTGTTCCAACTGAGAGATTATTTCTAGTTGGAATAATGGAACGTAAAGATGTAAATGGAGTATTTCTGGGATAATCCAGCAGTAAGAGTGTCTCTAGCAGAAGGAGTATCCCAAGGATAAGCAACTGACTCTAAAATATATAAATAAATAGCTAAAGCTTTGGTTCTAAAGTAATTACGAGTTTCAACGGGGTTGTATAAGTTTTTTAATTTCTTACTCTTTTTTAATATTTGAACTTAGACATATTTTGTTGACGTGTTTTTTTTAAAGTTGGTAACTGTGTTTTAATGAAACTTTATTTACTTTTTTATTTTAAAACATCACCAAGTTTCAAAGAAGTTTTAAGACTATATTAGTTTTCTATGACCATTTTAATAAATTACCAAAAATGTAGTATATTAAAATAATTAATTATCTTATTATCTTATGGTTTTGGAGGACGGATGCAAGTGGAATATGTGTAGGTTCAGCTGTACTGCCCCAGTGCCCTCACATCCCAGTGGCCATTTTAGGGTGTACATGGGGTAACTGCTGGTCACCTTCTAAACCTGGAAGGCCGAAGGACATCGGCATATCCTACTTTAATGCACTTCTTTTACTTTCCACAAGGGCATTCCTTGAAGAGCCAGGTTTCCATGGTCCTCCTTCAAGACCCTAGGTCAGGCCTGTGGTCCATGCTAGGGCAGGGGCAGTTGGTCCGGGCGCCTGGTCCTGTGAGCCATAGAATTGCCTATCTGGTTACCCAGGTTTTCTTGGCCTGGAGCTCAAACATAACTGAGACCTACGTGTTGTCTCTAGTTTGACCAAAACTCTCTCTCTGTGGTCAATAGACCTGAACCTTTGTCCCTCAGATTATCTGATGATGACCAGACTCTCATTGTCCTGAGAACTTAACCATGAAGAGTGGTCATGTAAGGGAGGAGGAGGCAGGGGAGGCAGGGGCTGGGTGAGGCCGGTTTGAGTCAATAGGAAAAAAAGGAGCAAAGGTCCTATGAAGAAATGACATTTCTGCACAGCTACACTATGGGTGGAACCACCCACCTCCAGGTGCATCAAGTATTGAACTCCCATCTAATGAGAAATGCCGGGCTAAGCTTTGATGGGTGGTTAGAGTTATCCAGCAGGAGGGAGGAGAGAAATAATTCTGAGTGAGGGGAAAGAACCTGTAAAAAACCTGAAATCGTGGGTTTTAGAGAATAACCAAAAGAGATTAAAATTGCAGTGTACTTAGAATTCAAAACTGGGTGGCTTCCTCAGTGTTTCTTTGTAGAATTTGTCTTTTATTTTTTATCAAAGTAATACATATTCTCAGTTTTTATTTCAATAAGCTTATGGAAAACAGCAGTTTGCCTGCATTCTAATTCAGGCTTTCCAGAGGCAGCCTGTTCAGCTGTTAGAACTCTTTCTTCCGTTATCTTGGCCTTGTTTTCAAATAACATGTTCACATCATCATGTTGTTCTTTCTTTATTTTTGAACCTCAGACATGTTTCATTGCATCCTACTCTGTAAGAGGAACAATTAGTCCTCTTACCACCACCACCCTGACCTACCCACAACTTTTCTTTTGCTCATTCTCCAAATAGAGTTATTCTGTAATTCTAGGTTAATATCACATTGTTTATGTTATCAAGACTGTGAGTGGGCATTTTGTGTGTGTATGTTCAGGATAGCTGTGTGTGTACACTTAAAGCAATATTTGTGTTATGGGATTTTAAACAATGATTCAAGTCCTTAATGTTATAACTTCTCAAATGCTTTACTTTAAGCTTTTAACTTTAACTTACAAATTTATTGTTCTGCCCATAATCTATTAGTACTAATAGTCATTTATAAGGAGGGCTTTTTTTTTTTTTTATCAATGTGGGCCTTACTTACAAATTTATTTTAAAATCCTGTAAGCAGTTTTACACTTTATTTCCTATTTAATATTTTTAAATATTTCATTTAGTGTGTAGAGAGCACCTGGGAAAGGCCGCTGAGCTGATTGTCATCTGAATCCAGGGATGCTCGGCAGAGCCATGCCTTGGAAACACACCTTGCCAGAGGCAAATGTGTTGTCAGCCTGACGTTCAGCTCTGGCGCCAGGGGGTGGGTTTCATTATCTAAATCCAGCCAAGCACCAGGAACAAACATGATTATCCAGGCCCACCCGGAAGTCACAAGAATGCACATAATCTCCTTTGTCTTGGGCTTTAGTAAAACTTCCTGGTATTTTGCTCTATAAAATAAACATGCTATATGGGCTCTGGGTCACTGTCTCTTTATTAGATGATAGCTGTCCCACCTGGCCCCAGCTTTTTTCCTCCTATCTCTATGTCTGTCTCTTTCTTTCATTTTCTCAATCCCCAGCTGCCCCTACGCAGGAGCTGGATGTGGAAAAAAGAAGAATATTTATATAGCAGACTAATAAAGAAAACCAAGAGCTTGGAAAATCCTAATAAATGTAGCAAAGTAAACTTATAAATATGCTGCTCATACTAGATTGATCTTCTATTTTTCTTGTTTCCTCTTTTCTATTTTTTTGTTGTTTTCAAAATCATTTTCTCAAATGTATCTTTCGGACCTTTGAATTTTTAATTTCTGATATTATTCAATTTCTGAGAGTTCTTGTTTTTCAAATATTTCTTCAAAAATTATATTTCGATCTTACTCTCTTATCTGTTTTGCAGTCTTAGATTTATTTTATTATAGAAGTTTCTTCTGCTGCCTGTATTGTTCCTGTTTTACACAAATTCCTTCTTATGTTTGTTTGTTTTGCTCTCTTTCATTAAATGCTTTCTTCTGAGGTCAGAATATTGGGTCTGACAGTTTGTCCAGAGAGGAACCCCCCAATTCTCAGGGGGCTGCAAGCCCACTGCTGGCCATCCGTGAGCTGAGTTGGGTGAGGAAGCAGAGAGAGGGCTCTGTGCATCCCAGGTTCCTCCTGGTGCAACCCCTCACCCTGCTCTACCTGCCCGTCTTGGGTCTCGCACAGAGCTTCTCAGGTCAGACAGACAGACAGAAAGTCTGTCTCTACCCCAGATCATTGAGGCTGTGCCTTGAAATACAGCGCTGGTGCTTTTGCTGGGACATTTAGGAAGAGGAGAAAGGGATAAAATGTACTCTAATGAGCTCATGGAAGTTTTAAAGACACATAATACCAAAGGAAAAACAAGACTCAGTCATATGCATCTTCCTTCCTTTCCTAATTCACTCACTCAACAAGCATTTACGTAGTATGCACTTTGCATGTGTCAATGACAGTAGGAACCCCATGACCACCAAGAAGCCAGTCACAGTTCCTGCTTCATGGTGTTTAGAGACAAGCCAGGGGAAGAACACTAAAGAAATCATGACATAATCTATCACTTAGCTCCAGGGTCGGCAAACTGCGGCTCCTGAGCTATATGCGGCTCTTTGGCCCCTTGAGTGTGGCTCTTCCACAAAAATCCCATGGCCTGGGCGAGTCTATTTTGAAGAAGTGACGTTAGAATAAGTTTAAGTTTAAAAAATTTGGCTCTCCAAAGAAATTTCAATCGTTGTACTGTTGATGTTTGGCTCTGTTGACTAATGAGTTTGCTGACCACTGACTTAGCTGATTACATTTCTGTGAGGTGCTATGAAGTAAAAGTGCTAAGAGGTATATAAAAAGGGGAGTAACATGGTGTGAGTATATATGTGTATGCGTAGAACTCTGAGGCAACTAGCCACGGTAGGGAAGATGAGGTGCAGTGGGGAAGGAAAGACATTCCAGGTGGAGGGAATAGGATGCTTAAGACCTTGCAGTCCAGGGGTTGGAAGAAAAGTGGCTTGTTTAAAACTGTCTCCTGTGTGGCTGGAGAGAGCAAACCAGCCAGAGGAACAGCAAAGAGGTAGAGAGGTGGGCAGGGTAGTGTATGGAGGGCCCCAAAGCCAGGATAGGATGTGGGGGGACTCAGTCCCATCTGTTTTTAAAAGGATTAGTCTCTTTTGCTGCTGGAGGATTTATTGAAGGGAGAACATTTAACTGCTGTGTGGGTGTAAAATTATATAATCTTTCTGATAAATAATTTGGCAGAATATATTCAGAACCTTTAAAAATTCATAGCCTTTGTTAATACAACCTCTACAATTCTAAAAAAAAAAAGGACAAAGGTTTATATATTCATATATATATATATATATATGAAAGCCGGTCCACTGGCCAGTAGCTATGATGACCCACAATGACCACCAGGGGGCAGATGCTTAATGCAGGAGCTGCCAAGTGACAGCAACTCTTCAGAGTGCCCTCTTGTACTCCGGGACCCCTCAGGGGATGTTGGCTGTCAGTTTTGACCTGATCTCCACAAGTCAGGCCCAGGGACCCCACCTGCCAGAGGGATCCCACTCATTCTGCAGATGCCCTTTGACCCTTGGTGCCACCCTAGGTGTGGTTGGCCTGGGAGGGACCATGGGAAGTTAGCTCCAGGGTGTGTCCAGCACATCTCCCCCAGTCCCTCCCCGCCGGCCACCTTCTAATTGATTTCCTTTTGTTGTGCACGAATCCGTGCACTGGGACTCTTAATATATTCATATTTGCTTATAGAAGTTAAAAACTAGAAACAATTCAAAAATCAAATAACTATACCAATAACTAAATGTGTTGCCTATTCACTGTTTTTAAGTATGTATATTGTTTTAGAATTTCTAATAAGTTTACTAGATAGGTAATATTAATGTTCTTATATACGAGAAAATAATGGTAGAGGGGAAGCACTGAGAGGTTAAGTATCTTTTCCAATGTCACAGAGGCGGTGGGTAGGAGGCCTGGGCCATTAGGACCCAGAACCTGGGCTTCTTCCATGAAATTACTGATCGGCAAGCAGTTAAGCAGCTGGCACACCAGAGGATGGAATAGTCTACAGACAGGGAAATGAAGTCCTCAAAGAATATTTTTGGACAAAATGTTTAGAATATAACATTCAATAAAAAAGACCAGACAGCGCAGGTGATGTGGCTCAGTGGTTGAGTATCGACCCATGAACTATGAGAGGTCACTGGTTTAATTCCCAGTCAGGGCACATGCCTGGGTTGCAGGCTCGATCCCCAGTCAGGGGCGTGCAGGAGGCAGCCAATAGATAATATTTCTGTCATCAATGTTTCTATCTCTCTGTCCCTCTTCCTTCCTCTCTCTAAAAATCAATAAAAAGCATATTTTAAAAAAAGACCAAGATACAAAATTGCCTATATAAGCTTTTGATTATGCAAAAGCAAAGGTACCTGTATGTGTGGTGGAATTATTCATCTGTAGTGGGCTATAATTCTCTTAAGTCTTCCTGTCCTCCCTAGATCCTGAAATTCTTTCCTTCTCACATCCCTTCTTACAAGGGGCTTTTTGCCAAGCCTACAACACATGATAGTCAGGATCACCGCACCAGAAACTGCTTTAAAGACTGTACCTACCTCTCAGCGACAAACATTGCAAGCGACTGAAGTGCTGAATAAAAATATTCGCAGGCTCGCTTGAGGAGTCGGTTTTTCTACTCCCCGAAGAGAGAGCTGAGAAGCAGAAGCAGCAGCCTGAGAGAAGGCGCAGATGGAAGGGAGGAACTGAAAAACCTCAATCCTTGGGGAGGAAATAGAGTCTTCTTCTGCAGGTACCGGGGACATATAGACACCGACTCCCTGCCAAGTAGTCCGCTGGTTGTTAAGTCAGAAACTCGCCAATTACCAGCTTAGTGTGTCAGCGTGTCTGCCTCCATCCAAATGGTTCCTGCAGGCAGGCAGTCCAGGAGCTGAAACCTGTAGGGGATTTCATGTCCACTGAGGAGATGATGGATGGCAGAGACTTGGAGCTAGGACAGCAGTTAATATACTTCTGCTACAGAGGCATAGAACCAAGAGGAGGAAATGCAGAAAAAGGTCAACTATGCTCATACATTGACAGTGAGTATGGGAAATTATTTTCTTTAACATCCATTAACTTTCAAATGATGCTCTGAAATACAGCATTTATAATGAAAATGTTTGAAATGAAGGAAAGGCAATGCACAGTCTTCATGGGGACACGTGCCTGATAGATGGCAACTCTAGCTCCGCACCGAGTTTAGCCACGAGTGTGTCTTCAGTGGTGCCAGGAGTTCTCTTTGCAAATCCATCCGCGTTCAGTGCAATTATAAGTAAACGAGTTCTTCACTATCAAAGACTGGCATAACCACGTTAGTTTGGACAAACCTCTACCACACATATTCATCATAAGCCTTGTAGATCTACTCTATTATTTCAGTAATATGCACATGTAACTTTGAAGGAACTAAAAATTAGTGAGCGAATCTCTCCAGAATAAATTTATATGTGAAGTGTAAATCCATGGCCTTCCATCTACTCCAGGCCAGAGATTTTCAAGGTGTAATGAGCCTGGGAAGAGAAGAGCAGGTGAGGGTGTCACGGCTGAATGGAATGTAAAGCTGGGGGCATGTGCTGTGCTCTGGACCACAGTGTGGCCTGTTATCTCTTTGGCGTGCCTCCCTCCATGGTATTCATCCAAGGTGTCTTATTCTGACCCATGTAGCAATGAAGGTCCGACTCCTTCAGTAGACTTCAACCTCTACGAGAGCAGAAACGATCGTTTTCTTTTCCTAGTGAAAATCCCGTCTAGAGATTATTCTTGGGGCATAGTCGTTGCTCAATAAGCATTGGGTGACTTAATGAAAACCCAGACCCCACTTGTCCAGAAGGAAAGGGGGGGGGTTCTTTCCTGAGTGTTCTAGAGATTAGCATAACTAAACATAACTCTGGGACCTTCTGATCTGTAATCGTGTCCCCGGTAGAGGGATGGCAAGGCAGGGCACTGCTCAGTTTTACGTGTTGTAGGCCCAGGATGGCTTTCCCGGACGACTTGGCACCTAAAGTGAGTCTTAAAAGATAAAGAGGAATTAGTCAAGTAAAGTCAAGTGGATCCTCGGGTGTGTAAAGCCAGGGGTTGGGCAGATTTAGGGGCTCATCAAGGAAAAATGCCTGACCATGAGGTGGCAGTTGCACATACCAGCTCTGTGAGCAATATTCTGAGGAGTATCCATGCAGGGGTGGTCCCTCAGAGCGGGACTCTGTCCACGGAGCTGGCAAGGAAATTAGGTGGGGGGCAGGGAGGTACACCGGAGAGGGGGCGCAGAGAGTTGAAGAGGGAACTGAAGCGTCAGCAGCAGCGGGGATCTCTGGTGCCAGAGGTCCAAAGGACAGCAGCGACTCCAGATCTATTTGTTTTTAAATATATTTTATTGATTTTTTACAGAGAGGAAGGGAGAGGGATAGAGAGCCAGAAACATTAGAGACATTGATCAGCTGCCTCCTGCACGCCTCCTACTGGAGATGTGCCTGCAATCAAGGTACATGCCCCTTGACCGGAATAGAACCTGGGACCTATCAGTCCGCAGGCTGATGTTCTATCCACTGAGCCACACTGGTTTGGCCAGGGCTTATTTTACTTATTGCCAGCAGACAGGGGTGAGGTTTTAGGAGGCATGTAAAGCAGGCTGCTCTCAATGGCTATTTTTAAAGTGAATGGGTGTATAAAAACATGAGTTTGGTGGCACCAGCTTCTGAGCTGACAGGTCTCAGCCTACTGAGAAGATGTAAACAGTAGGAGCCAATACATGGAGCCCATGGTTAGCTCATTGGTGCAGCAGGCACGCTGGGCTGCCTGGGTGTGCAGGTAGCTGGAGCCGTTGGTGGGAATGGGCAGGAGCGTGGGCCAAGGATTGTGTGTGAAAGAGCCTTGTGTGGTGTTCTGGGAGGTTTGGACTCTAGGCTAAAAGCGATATGGGGCCGAAACTGGTTTGGCTTATGGGTAGAGCGTCGGCCTGTGGACTGAAGGGTCCCAGCTTCGATTCCGGTCAAGGGCATGTATGCTGGTTGTGGGCACATCCCCAGTAGAGGGTGTGCAGGAGGCGGCTGATCGATGTCTCTCTCTCATGGATGTTTCTAACTCTCTATCCTTCTCCCTTCCTCTCTGTAACAAATCAATAAAACATATTTAAAAAAAATAAAATAAAAGCGATATGGGGGTCATTGAAGGAATGTCATAGATCCAACCATCAGAAATGTTTATAAAGCTCTAACGTGTGTCTGTTGAGTTGAAATACTGTCCCAGAGCTTTGCTACTCAAAGACCAGCAGGATTGGCAGTGCTGAGAGCTTGTGGGAAATGCACAATAACTAGTTCTTGTTCAGCCTCGTTTTTTAAAACAAGAGACCAGGCTATCGCGAGCACATTACACCTTGAAAATCACTGGCCTGGAGTAGATGGAAGGTCATGGATTTACACTTCACCTATAAATTTATTCTGGAGAGATTCGCTCACTAATTTTTAGTTCCTTCAAAGTTACATGTGCATATTATTGAAATAATAGAGTAGATCCACAAGGCTTATAATGAAAAATAGCATTATCTCTTCTCCATTCTGGTTCCCAAAGGCAATCACTTTCCACTTTGGGGGATCATTGTTTCATAGCCACAAACAGTATGTTTATACTTCTACTTTTAGTGTCAGGCTTCAACAGTCATTTTCACTCTACAGGATGAATGGTAGATACTCTTTGGCCTCTACCACACATATTCAACAATCTCTCTTGTCCTCTCCAATTATTTATAATTTTTATTTAAATCAGTCTGCAATGCATATAAGCACAACCAATGGACAAAAGACACTGGGGGCTTAGGGCATGCATGGGAATGGGGGGGTAATGGGAAGATATGTATACATGTAACACAATAAAAAATAAAAATGAAAAATAAATAAATCAGTATGCAATATTTACATTGACAACTAAAAATTATATCGACAACTGTAGTTTAGTACTATTTTATTTTCTTTATTGCACGACCTTCTGTTATTTTCTTAGAGCATTCTTCTTCTATGAATGATTATTCATTCATCTCCTATCCTGTGCATAAGTATAAATTTCCTTAAATTAGATTCTCTCTCGGCAACAATCTCCATTTGCCTCTTATGCTGGGTTCTGCTTCCTTAATCCCATATCTTCCTCTTGGTTTGCTCCATTATTTTGGTGGTCCTTGTCATGTTTTAGACATGAAGTGTTTGACATGTCTTTATTCTCTCCTAACTTTTAATTTGTAGTTTAGTCATTTACACTCCTCTCCCCAGAAGCTCTTAGCATCTTATTCAAGTTTCCGCAATCTCGGGCGTGGTCTGTGCGGTGGATCTATTTCAGCCGTGTCCTGGCTACTTAGTACGCCCCATGTTAGTCTTCTAGGTCATCCATGACAAAGTACGACAAAGTTGAGGCCTTAAACCACAGAAATTTTCTGTTTCACGGTCCTGTAGGTAACAAGTCTGAGGTTAAAATGCCAGCAGAGCTGTGAGGGGAAGCTGTTCTGTGTCTCCTGTAACTTCTGGAGGTTTACTGGGAATCTGGGACATTCATTCCTAGGCTTCTAGATGATTCATTCACCCAAGGGTCCACAGTCATCTTCAGATGGCCTTCTCCTCGTGTGCGTATGTACCTGTGTCCAAATCCCCCTTTCTGCAGGGACACCAATCTTAGTGGATTTGGCCCACCCTACTCACATTATCTGAACTTGGTTATACCTGCAAAGACCCTATTTCAGATAGTCACATTTTGAAATATTGGGGATTAGGACCACAATTGGGGGAACACAGTTCAGCCAATAACAGTCTCTTTTTTTAAAATATATTTTATTTATTTGTTACAGAGAAGAAGAGAGAGGGAGTGAGAGTTAGAAACATCGATGAGGGAGAAACATCTATCAGCTGCCTCCTGCACATCTCCTACTGTGGTTGTGCCTGCAACCAAGGTACATGCCCTTGACTGGAGTCCAACCTGGGACCTTTCAGTAACTGGCCGATACTCTATCCACTGGGCCAGTTAAGGCCATAACAGCCTCTTTGAATGAGAAAGTCAGTTCTTTTCGTTCTGAGACATTTTCTTGAATTGTTTCTTTGAAAAATTTCCTGTCTGTTTTTAGTTCTGTTCTCTCATGAACATCTGTTCATTTGTATCATAAAACTTGTGAAATCATCCTATAATTATATTAACATTTTCCCTGTTAGTATGTCTTTATTTTAATGTTTGTATCTTTCAATATTTTTATTTAATTTTTCATATTTCCCCATCATATAAAAACTTATAATACCCCATCCATCCGCACATTGTCTCTGTTGTTTGGATAATTTTGAAGAGCTCTTTTTTATTCTCTGAATATTACTTTTTATAACCTTCTGCTTTTGTTTCAAGATTTTACTCTATTCCTTTTTCTTTCTGATGACAGCAAAAGGTATGATTTGAGGTTTTCTTTATCCACAATTGTTTGTTTATTAACTTCCTTTTTTCTGTTATGGTATATTTTAAAAATATTTTTAAAATTAATTTCAGAGAAGAAGGGAGAGGGCGAGAGAGAATGATGAGAGAGAATCATTGATTGGCTGCCTCCTGCATGCTCCACACTGCAGACTGAGCCTGCAACCCAGGTATGTGCCCTGATGCTCAACCCCTAAGTCATGCTGTCTGGGCTGGTGTATTCTTACTGATGCTCCTTCACTATCTGCTCCCACTTAGTAATAGGGCATAAAAAGCCGAATGGATGCATGATGTGTGTGCTTTAGTGGTCCTTGTCATGTTTTAGAAATGAAGTGGAGTGCTTTAAATCTTGGTTTCCTGAGACCTTCTGAAGGTTCAGTGAAGAAAGGGAGGAAATATTTAGTATTTCATTTAATTTCTCTCTCTTAGTATCTTCCAAACCTCAACTGTTCCTGGTATCTGTCCTCTTGTGGTGGCGAGTCTCTAGAAATGCCCCCATCCCCCATGAACTGCTCTGGTCTTCATGTTCTTGTGGAGTTCATTAGGCTGCATCTGGTCTGGCTTTGGGACTCTCTTTTGAGCAATAGAAGTGGCAGAAAGGATGGGGCACGACTTGCAACTTCATATCATAGACACTTTGACTCTTTTACCTGGGGTTCTCAGGAACCTCTGTGGAATCATTTCAACCAGTCGGAGCCGGCCAAGATGTGCTGAAGAGAAACTGGTGCCTTGGACAGGCGTGTGGCAAGGATAGCATCTGCTCATCCTCTCGTTCAGTGGTTCTCAACCTTCCTAATGCCATGACCCTTTAATAGAATTCCTCATGTTGTGGTGACCCCAACCATAAAATTATTTTCATTGCTGTTTGATAACTGTAATTTTGCTACTGTTATGAATTGTAATGTAAATATCTGATAGGCAGGATGTATTTTCATTGTTACAAATTGAACATAATTAAAGCATAGGGATTAATCACAAAAACAATATGTAATTGTATATTGTGAAATATTTATTGCTAATTACAAATAAATGAAATTTTCTCTTGAATCGTGGTGTAGCATGGGTAACAGTCTTCCTATGACAACAGTAAACTACATGGCTACATTTTGCTACACCGAGGAGCGGTGTGTTGGTTCCTAAGACCATGGGAAATAGGTGTTTTCCAATGGTCTTAGGCGACCCCTGTGAAAGGGTCGTTCCACCCCCAAAGGGGTCAGGACCCACAGGTTGAGAACCACTGCTCTAGTTGTTCCAAGCATCCTAACTAGAGAGCCAGGCATGTGAATGAAGGCTTCATCCTGGACCTCCAGCGCATTCATGCCTCCAGCTGCTCCGGCCCAGCCACCATCTGTCCACACCTGCATTGGAGAGCTTCCGGGATGATTACCGGACCGAGCCGGTCACTGCAGAAGCAGGAGGTGTAGCTGTAAATGAGTGTGTGATGCTCCTGCATTGGGGGAAGGCGTTCGCTACCTGCCTCTGGATTACAGAACCCTCTCTCCGCCACAGGATTCTATTTTAGCCTTTCCCAAGGATGTAGACTTCCAGTGGTTTTGTGGGGCAGAGGTAGCTGCCCAGCTGTGCAGTCATGGCGGGGACCTGAGAGTCTCACTGCTCCTCAGAACAGCATCTGACCGACCTCCTGCCTTTCAGCCATATCATCACCCGCCCCGCCATCTGCTTCTGGAAGTTCTGCAGCTCTGTCATCGACTACACAGCTTCTGCCACGGAATCCCTCTTTCTCAAGCCTTCCAAGGCGTTGCCCATATCCATCTGTTTTCTGGATTCCAGAATTCTGTTCTGGTTATTCTCCCTTTCTTTTTTTATCTGTGGGTTTATGGCTTTTATTTTGGTGGAAGTGTCTTTAATCAAAAGTCCCTAGAAACCATTTTATTGAAGGGCATTCCTCAGGGCAGAACATTGTAAACAAAATAAACAGGGCTTTCAAGCAATTAAAATTAATTACTTAAAAAGAGGTAAGTCTGAAGGCCCACTTTACAAAATCTGGGACATGAGCTGCGACGAGTGGAGTTCTCTGAAGGACCAGGCCGGGTACCTTTCCGAGCCCATACTTACACAAGACAATACACCTGCAGGTCAACAATTTTCTTAAAGGCACCCTGCCAGGGATTCTGAATAAATATTTTTCCACCTTATAATAAGATTTCAGAGGGATTCAATATGGCTTTTCCCCCCTCAATGCCTCTTCCTGCTACAGTGCGATTCTGAGTTCATACATACTTAAAGTCATATTCAGAAATGATTTGCTACAATATTTTTTGCTACCGCTTATTATGGAAGTATATTTTTCTAACATAAGCAACAAAAATAATAATTCTCAACTTCTTTCACGATGAGTCATCGTTTTGGAGAACATAGCCATGCATTCTCCAGACATTTTAAGTATCTTACTCTGCTTGTAAAAAGCAGTATCACTGTCCAGAAATGGTCCAAGAGAGAAAGAGAACTTGGGGAAACTACGAAGGACAAAATTAGGCAGCGGATGATGTAACAACTCCCATCAACCTGTTAGAATCTCCCTCTGATTCTCAGGTCTCAAAATATCGTTTTAGTTTACTCCAGTCCTTGCTCTGATTTCATGAGGATCCCTCAGAAAAAGCTTCACTTCTGAATGCAGTGCAGCTGACCGGAGCTTGAGTTCTGAGTTAATTATCCTAATATGCGTGCAGCTTTCATAAAAACCTGCACAGCCCCTGGGGATGGAAGCATTACATTCTGCTGCCCCCTGGCAGACATCCGGCTTATTGAAACTGCTAACAGCCCCAAGGAAATGAAAGGACCGTGGCTGTGTGTCTGTCCACCTCCGAGCAGAGAATGTTCTTCGCAGTGTGATTGTCCGATGGACAGATATTCCCACGGGAGTGAAATTTGTTTGCCTTATGATTTTGCTGAAGCAGAACCAGCTCCTCTAAGTGGTTGGCTCGCTGTCTCTGTAAGCAGGAAGAGTTCATATGAGTGAATGCCAAGAGGACGAGTGTTACAAGTAGATGCTAACAGAGAAGCACCGCCATCCCTTTATCATAAATTGGACCTGCGGAGCAGAGAACAAATACAGGTAGAGTTCAAGCCCATGGTTATCCTCATAGGTTCCTGGGGTGGAGAGCACTTTCCAGCCACAGATACTAATTCGCGCACACCTGCTGGGAGAGAAGGCGCATGTACCAGCTTTGGCTTAAGTCGTTCCTGGAGGCACACGTGAGTTCTGTAAGGACGTGGCCCAGATGCCCATTTCGTTCTCCCAACCTTCTCAGCCTCTGGTCTCACAGGGGGTTCTCAGTGACCAGTGAGGGTAGAAGAAGTCAGACTCAAACTACAGCGGGAAGGCAGGGGAGGTTGGGGGTGAGGGGCTGTAAGAGATCAACCAAAGGACTTGTGTGCATGTGTATAAGCATAACCAATGGGTACAGGACACAGGTGGGGGGGAGGAAGAGGGCAGGTGAGGCCATGTACTGGAGGGTAGGGGAGGCCGGGGGGAGGTCAGTAGGGGGAAAAAAAAGAGACATATGTACTACTTTTTGTAATACTTTAAACAATAAAAAATAAATAAACAAACAAACAAACAAGAATTTGGCCTGGTTCTACAAATGTTTCTGCAAAATGTCTAGGTGCCACACAGTGGCTGCACTAGGATAGCACCACCCTAGGGAGCCCCCGAAAGACAGTGATGCAGGGCAGAAACCCGGTTTCTCATTTCTCAGAGGAGGAGAGAGGACCAGCATGATGGACACATACCTATTCCTGTTCTGTGGCTAACAGATTGGCTGGTGCCAGGCTGACCAGCAGCCCCTGAGCGACGGGTGAACAGGTTGCTCAGACAGTGTGTGACAGAGAGGGTCAGGGACCCTGGCTCTAGTGGCCAGGGCCACCTCGATTGCCTGCCTGGCATGGCTTTCATTGGGAAGTTTATGTTTTAGATCCAGTCAATAGGATGAGTGATCGTGGGAGGACGCGTGTGGACATTGCACTCTAGGCCAAGGCGTCCAGAGGTTAAGCATAGGATTCCAGAAAACACCCGGGGTCTGCGCATGCACAGACTTGTTGGGAAAGGTCAGGGATAATTAGGGCCTTCGACCCTCCACTGAGGGTCCCCTCAGTTGAAATTCCGATCAGCAGGGCAGGCGGCCTGCCACACACGCCCCTTTTCCAGAATGTCCTCCCGACAACGTGCCAACCAGGTCTCTTGTGCTCCCCCACCGGCTGGATAGGAAATCGGGGACAAGGAAGTCGGGGAGAAGACCTGCCTGAACGGGCACCCAGCGTTCAGATACTGGGGTCCCCTGTGAACACGCGCCGAAGGGTGGTCCCAGCCCAAAGGGATTTTAATCATGAGCTAGAAGAGTGACGTATTTGCACAATGTCAGTGCGCCTCCTTTCCTGGTCACTTCTGTCAGTGACCTTTGAGCATGGGAATAAAAGGCCATGGTGGTAAGAAGGCGAGGTTATGCCCTCAGCAACACGGACTTAACTCACCAAGGCCAGCCTGGCTACGGCTATGGCTGAGCATTCCAGTCACCTCCCGTGCTGGCAGTGCTTCTGCCCAAACTGCCATCTATGGCCTCACAGAATGCCTATCCATCATCCTGGCATTTACACAGCATTTCTTTTCTTCCTTCCTTCCTTCCTTCCTTCCTTCCTTTCTAAATTTACTTTTTTTCATTTTATTTATTTATTTAATTTTTTTTATTGTGTTACATGTATACATATCTTCCCATTGCCCCCCCCAACCCATGCATACCTCAACCCCCCAGTGTCTTGTGACCATGGGTTATGCTTATAGGCATGCATACAAGTCTTTCGGTGGATCACTTCTCTACCCCACTTCTCCCTAACCTTCCCGCTGTAATGTGACAGTCTATTTGATGCTTTACTGCCTCTGTACCTATCTTTTTGTTCATCCATTTATAGTGTTCTTTATTATCCGTTAATGAGTGAGATCACGTGGCGTTTTTCTTTCATTGACTGGCTTATTTCACTGAGCACAATGCTCTCCAGTTCACAGCATTTCTTACGACCCAGGAAATCCGTTCACAGCCAGTGAGATGCAGCCATGGGCTCGTGCTCAGGGGATTCACTGACTTACCGCGTTCTTCGTTGCCCGGAAACAACTGATGTGATAGGATGTGGAATGACCCGGGAAGGATTTAGTTTGGTACCAGCTGGGGTGAAGCATCTTGTGGGGCCGGGCAGTGCCCTCCAGGATATGGCATACGCTCTCCATCAGCGTCTGGTATGTGAACAGTTTCAGTTATGATCAGGATTCTCACAGCCAGAGTCTAGAACCCAGAGGAGAACTTTGGGCTCTGCTTGCTAGAGTTTGGAATTTCAAGGGAGGGATGCTTCCACTGAAGGACAGTTCCCATTGAATCAGAAACCCCAGGCTGGGCATCTCATGACATGGAACCAACAGGCAAAAAAGGGGATTGTCCCACTGGGTGGGCACATTTTTCTGACCATCCAGGGGAAATGGGTTGCTTCTGCATAAGGAGGTTCAGGAGAAGCATGTCTGGAATGCAGAAATCCTGACCTCTGACCTTTTTCTTTTAAAGATGAATGAAGCTTATTCTCTTAAAAACGATACTTGTGTGTTCTGCTTTTTTCTTTTAACCATTTATTAAGTGTGCAGTGTTGTAAATATAGGACTTCATTCATTTTGCAGTTCTTAGATGAATAATGAACAGGGAATATAGAGTCAGAACTTACTCAGCACAGTGCAATGAATCAGGATCTGTTTCTCTAAAATTCCAATTTCTTAGTTCTTGCTTATCGCTGGCAGTATATCTCCAGAATCCTAGGTTAGAATGGTCCGTGAGCAGTCACTCCTTACCATGGCGGTTTGAATTCTGTACACATTCTTTTACATTTTTGGAAATCCTTTCGTGTTGCTCTCAATGCTCCTTGCCTTTTCTCTGCCTTAGCGGTGTGGGTGCTGAACAAATTGCTTCAGGCTTTTCAAGGGAATAGACAGGACTGCTTTTTGTCCTGATTAACTTCAGGGGTTCAGAGGGAAGCCGCTCGCAAAGTTGTGGGAGAAATCATCCACGCCCCATATGTTGCTGGCACTGTTCGCGTGTAAAACCTATGGAGTAATGTAATCAAACTGGCATGACTGTTAAGAAGATGGCATTTGAGAGCTGAAGGCTTTGTTTTGTGCCCTCTTACATTTTTCTTGCCAATTATTTCACCCTAGCTGGTACCATAAGTAAACCCTTCCTATCACCTATATCTTTCATTATCTTGGAAAATAATGTAGGATAATGGGAAAGTAGAAGAATTAAATGGATATGGTGAGAGTAAGTTGAATTGAATCCAATTCAGTTTTTAGAAAATTCATAATATGAATCAACCTGGGTTAATTGGTAATTAAATTACAAGGAAATAAAGACAACTCATTTTTATATGGGTAGAAATGTTGATAGAGCTTTTATTGACTTCAGTCTTAAGTCTGAATAGTATTCTGTTATTTATACCTAATCATATCTCTTAAAGGTATTTCAAGGAAAAACTCTGACTCAAGTTCTACAGGTAATTATTTCTATTCCCGTTTTGAAGAGGAGAGACGATTAAGTACATCCCACTTCCCCTACTACACTGTGTCCACAGATCGGAGTGGTACCAAGCCCCCAGATGATCTGGAAGATACCTCTGCATCTCCCTTCTCAAATTCTTTTTTCCCCCCCAGAAATCATTCAATTATCAATCCAACAAATATTTATTGAACAGCTATGTGCTGGGTCTTGGGAAATCAGTGGTTAAAAAAATAGTTCATATTCCTGCTCTTACAGTGCTTACATTCTAGTGGGAGTAGTCAGACAATGAACAAAAATGTTTAAGGGCCAAAACCGGTTTGGCTCAGCGGATAGAATGTTGGCCTGGGGACTGAAAGGTCCCAGGTTTGATTCCAGTCAAGGGCATGTACATTGGTTGTGGGCACATCCCCAGTAGGGGGCATGCAGGAGGCAGCTGATTGATGTCTCTCTCCATTGATGTTTCTAGCTTTCTATCCCTCTCCCTTCCTCTCTGTGAAAAATCCATAAAATATATTAAAAAATGTTTAAGGATTAATAAAGATGCTATTATACAATGATAAGCTATTAATACAGATGCAATTATATGATGAAAGCAGGGGGAGGCATGAAGAATGTTGACATGATTTATTTTAAAATACAATTTAAAGTATCCCTTGCCCGATGACTCAGTTGGTTGGAACATCATCCCATGCACCGAAAGGTTGTATTTTTAAACGTATTTTTAAGTGTATTTGAAAATGCAATTTAAAGAGGGGTTAGGAAAGTCCTCACTGAGCAGGAGACATCTAGAAAGATCTGGGAAAATGAGAGAGCAAGTTCTTCCTTTAGAGGAAGAACATCAACAGGGACAAAGGCCCTGAGTTGGGAGAAGTTCTGATTGGAGTGAGGAATAGCAAGAAAGCCAGTATGTCTGTCATGACGTGAAAAGTGGGGGATATTAGGAGATGAAGTCAGAGATGTAGCGAGGCTATGTTGGGGTGGCATGGGGAATATAAAGGAGCTCGATCCCATTGGACCCTGTGAGTGATTGTCAGGCGCTCTGAGTAAGGGGAGGACGTGGAGTAGAGGATTACACAGAATGAGATTCATCAGGCTGCGTGTTGAGGATTGCCTGCAGGGGGCAGTGTAGGGCAGAGCAAGGAGACCAATGAGAAGGCTATTGCAATAACCCAAAGGCGAGATTCTGGTGTGTTAGATTGGGTGGGGGTAGCTATCAGTGTGGAAAGCATTGATCACTATTAAAGATGTCTCTCTTTTCCTCTACACAACCCTCTCCCCATGTAGCACTGAGAGATGTGCCAGGTATTGGGTGTGATGGACAAAATAAATCCAAGCTGTCTGCAAGGGCTTTGAATTACATCTGAGGAACAGAATTGCCTGGGACTGAAAAGTACAAGACTGAAGGTGGAGTATGTTTGCTCAGATAATGAAGAGCTCAGTTTTAAACATATGCTGAGTTTGAGATCGGGAGTGGGCAGTTGGATTTACAAATCTGGCATTTAAGGAAAGGGATTGAACTGAAGGTAAAACACTTAGAAGCTTTCAGTGTACATTGTACTTAATGCCATGAGACTGGGTGGCACCAGAGGGTGGAGGCGGTGACTGGGGGTAGGTAGAAAAGGCATGATTGACAGTTCAGTAGATAAATTCACCTCCTGAAAAGTAAACAACATTCCTAATGAGAGGGGTATGGACTTACTCGGGAACCCTCATCAGAATGAACTAAGGGGACCTCATATCGTCCCCACTGGTGGGTTGGTAACCTGCAGGACTGGTGGGTTACTGACAGAGTGTCCGTGAGGAGCTGCATCGAGCACAGATCAGGCATATCCCATCCTGATATGGGATATGCCTGATGTGTGAGCCCAGCAATCTACATGCATGCCCACCTCCAGTCCCTAGGGTCCTACTTATAATTTCTGTGATGCTAAATACTTGGATAAAAAGAGTGTCTCTAGCCAAAACCGGTTTGGCTCAGTGGATAGAGCCATCGGCCTGCGGACTGAAAGGTCCCAGGTTCGATTCCGGTCAAGAGCATGTACCTGGGTTGCAGGCACATCCCCAGTGGGGGGCATGCAGGAGACAGCTGATCGATGTCTCTCTCTCTCATCGATGTTTCTAACTCACTATCCCTCTTCCTTCCTCTCTGTAAAAATTCAATAAAATATTTTTCAAAAAGAGTATCTATGAACAAGTACAGGAAAGTCTAAATCCACAGAGAGAAAAACAACATTTTCCAACATAGTATCAATGTCTGTAGTCTTAGGTTATGACTATCCAGAATATGTATTGTCTCAGATTAGCTGCAGTGAGGGTCTGCCTCAATAAAAATGTGCCTTATCTTCGCAAAATAAAAGGCCTATGGTAGTGGTTTCCCAACAAAATAAGACACTTCTTTCATAGGCAGATTTAAGACCTTAAGAGGCCGAAGTTTGAAAGTTGTTTAGACTATTCCAGCTTCTTCAAGTCCTACTACATCAATTTATACACATGGGAATAAATACATATATACAAACACTCACATACACTTCTGAGAAGTAGTTGAGTGAGGTGTCATTAGAATGAACACATTTTAGAAAGAGTGCACCCTTAAATTATACCTACGGGTAGTGATAAATGACACTAGAATTTATGTAAAACTTCCTTATTTTATAAACATTTCTCTTGGATAAATCTAGTAAGGAATGATTTTGAAATACTGTATTATCAGCAATTTTTTTAAAAATTCTAAAATAAGATAATTAAGAGTAGACAACAGCTGCACAGACTTCAGAAGCAGTAGAAACTGTGAGAATATTTTTACAGCAATTATGCAAATAGTTGGGGGTCTGAACGAAGGGCAACAGAGAAGGAGGCCTGTCGGTCAGTGTGGGAAGCACATTAACGATGAATCAAAGCAGCGATTCTGTTCTGGAAGCGGCAATTATGGCATTAAAATGCGCAGAACATTCAGAACGCAGGAAACGCTTGGCACCTGGCCCGCGAGGTACTCACGATCCTCAGAACCGCTCCATGCTCTCTGCCGATTCTGTAGCTAAATATGGAAATCTGCATGGGAGGCATGCAAAGGGTGCCAAGATGAGACAAGGTAAACAAAAGGGAAGTGAACAGATAGGTATTATTGGTCTGCGGGAACACATGCCATAGAGGTACGATGGAGTCATCAATTTGCTGGGAAAGTCCTTTGTCAACAATGAAGCCGCGTTATAGCGGGAAGGAAGTCTGAATGTCAGATCCAGACAGGCATGGGGTAAAGTCTGGCTCTCCTGTTCACTTGGGTGATTCTGGGAAAACAACTTAACATCCTCTAGTTCAGCGGTTCTCAACCTGTGGGTCGCGACCCCTTTGGGGGTCGAAAGACCCTTTCACAGGTGTCGCCTAAGACCATTGGAAAACACCTATTTCCCATGGTCTTAGGAACCAACACACCGCTCCTCGGTGTAGCAAAGTGTAGCCATGTAGTTTACTGTTGTCCTATGAAGACTGTTACCCATGCTACACCATGATTCAAGACAACATTTCATTTATTTGTAATTAGAAATAAATATTTCACACTATATAATTACATATTCTTTTTGTGATTAACCCCTATGCTTTAATTATGTTCAATTTGTAACAATGAAAATACATCCTGCCTATCAGATATTTACATGACAGTTCATGACAGTAGCACAATGACAGTGATGAAGGAGCAA
This sequence comes from Lasiurus cinereus, assembly GCA_011751065.1. Lineage (NCBI taxonomy): Eukaryota > Metazoa > Chordata > Mammalia > Chiroptera > Vespertilionidae > Lasiurus > Lasiurus cinereus. The sequence goes on from JAAGEH010000480.1 coordinate 59,827,259, forward strand.
TGGAAATCATTTTATGGTTGGGGGTCACCACCACATGAGGAGCTGTCTTAAAGGGACGCGGCATTAGGAAGGTTGAGAACCACTGCTCTAGTTTCTTCAGCTGTAAATGGGGATGTATTTATGAGCTGGTAGAAAGATTAGGTTAAATCATACGGGGTAAGGAAACTCCAGCAACATGTCTGGTAGCGAGCAGTGATGGAAATGGTGAACTAGTCGAGCCTGCTGGTGGCATTGACCTCCATCCTGACAGTGCTGGACTGGGGGTAAGAACATGATTGCTGAAGCTACATTGACTGGATTCAATTCCAGCTGTATCACTTGCTAGCTGTGTGACCGTGGTCTAGCTGTTTCAATTCTCCTTTTTGTCACCTCTTGACCCAGGATTGTCTGTGTGGACTTGAAGATTATATGGTTATATCGTTAGGTAACTATATTATATAGTTCACATGTGTAACATGTTTAGTATAATTCCAGAGTCTATTCTTTTTTGCCTCTTCCTTTCCCCTTTCCCTTTCACCTTTCTCCTTCTCCTCCTCCTCCTCCCCCTCCTCCTCCTTCTTTTCCTCTACCTCCTCTTCCTTGTGATTGGTATGCTTTGAGGGCAATACTTTTGATGTTTCTGAAAAGTTGTAAGGATGGAGAGTGAATCAGTGGTCTCAGTTGTGTGGGTAGTCCTCCTTCCTCTCCATTCCATTCGCAGTCCCTTGAGCACTGGCTAATGAGACATCTGTGTGCTAATCTCCATCTAGAGCAGTGGTTCTCAACTTGTGGGTCACGACCCCTTTGGGGGTTGAACGACCCTTTCTCAGGGGTCGCCTAAGACCATCGGAAAATGCAGATATTTACATCACGATGCATCACAGGAGCAACATTTCATGGTTGGGGGTCACCACCACATGAGGAACTATATGCAAGGGTCGCGGCCTTAGGACGGTTGAGAACCACTGATCTAGAGTCTACTTGCTGGGATACAGAACACGTGGCCGTTACCTATAGTGATATCTGCACAACAGTAATAGTAAGTAATATTGAATGTTAGGTGCTAAAACCTGGGCTCCATGCTTTATGTTTATTATCTGATATAACTTTCAATGGGCAGGTACTACTGCCCATTTTATATATGTGGCTACTGTGGTTCAGAAAGGCTAAGGAATTTTCTTTGGTTACCCAGCTACAAAATAGTGGAGCCGGGATTTGAAACCTTGAAGTTCAGTTCCAAAGACGGCACAATTTACCATGATACTATCCTGTGAGTAGGCAACCAATAAATATTTATAGCCTACGTTGAAGTGACTTGACATTTTCATTTCGTTGTTTTGAGAATTCTTTTATCATGATAAATTCCTACTCTGAATGAACTTAGGATTGTTAATAATAAATGCACATCACTGAGTAAATCAGTAGTGAAAATGGAAAGAGAGATAGAAAATTGTCGGGTCAAGGCATTTCTCTAAGGGAGTGCTTTTGCTCAGAAGATAAATGTGTTGAGGAGTTAAATGCATGATAAACATAAAAATACTAGTATGATCAGTGTCACAAGTAATTGGGGTTTCAGTGGATCGCCATTAAAACCGCACTGAAATATAATCAGGTTCACACCATTTGTAAGGGACTCTTCATGTCAATGTTGGCAAAGATGTGGGAAACTGAATACTGCCATCCACTGCTAATTAAGTTGTAATCAGTGCTTTGGAGAACAATTTGACACTAACTAGAAAATCTGAAAAAGGCATACATATTCCCACTTTCCAGTTAAGCTCATAAACTAGAGAAATCCTGGTACATATGCATGAAGAAGGAAATATGTGGATGCCCTCACATCATTTTTGTGTGAGTAGAGGAAACAAATTTTAAAAATCCGGGTACCTATGAGTAGGGGAGTGGATAGATATATTGCGGTGGTATGTTTATATGACAGAATGTTCATACAATATTGAAAAGGAATGAATTCAATGTCAAAAGAAAAAAGCAAGTTTCAGAATATTAAATACAGTATGATATTATTAATGTAAACTTTAAAAAATAACCAAGATGTGTATATTATTAATGGGTACAGATGTGGGGGTGAACATAAAATCATAAACTATTTATATAGCAAATCTGTCCTAGTGTTTATCTTGTTGAAGGAGAAAAGGTGTTTAGAACACAACGGCTGAGAAAAATAGAGGAAACAACATTTCCTCCAAAATTTTATTTCTCACAACAAACTAATAATAAAAAATATCTGAGGCAAATATAAAAATAAGCCAACATATGCTGTTTGGGGATGATGGATGTTACCTTTGGACTTTGCTATTTATGCTTTTCAAAATGCATAAGGGCAAAAACAACAGTAAAAGAGAGAACTTGTGCATAATTTTAATACCTCCCGAAATGAAATCGTAATCTAAGGATAACAATTTAAATAGATCTAGATTATAGACTATTTCTAGTTTGGCTTTACAGTGTAAATAGATTTTATATTGAAAACTGGGAAATTTCCTCTTTGTTTACAAAAGGGAATTTTTATCTCTTCGGGGGTAACTTATTGGGGGGTAGGGCGGTTTTTCCTGTGTGGGAAGAATGGAATAGGTCTGTAGTTTCTCATCCTGGCTGATTTGAAGAAGAGCCTGGCGAGTCCTTTGATAAGCAAAAAGTGGGAGCCACACCCCAGGTGTATGCACACTATTCCCTGGGGGTGGAGCAGAGAGATCCGTTCTCTTTATTTCTGTCGTTCCTGAAAGCTCCAGGGGTGTCTGGTAATTAGCCTGGCTTGGAAGTCGTACCTGCAGATGTCTTCTCAAGTTCCCTGCTTGTTTTTCAAAGATTATAATTAGTTTAATGTAAGAATGGAGTGCGGTTGTCACTCAGATAGAAACGGGAAGATGGCACTAGAAAAGGTTTTCAGTTTTTAAGTGGGCATATCTTGTAACAATGGCAGTAGGCCTATCCCTCCTCACCTTATCCATCAGTCCAGGCTTAAAAGGGCCATTGTACTTACAGAGCAGATACTGTCCCTGTCCTCGTGTAGCGGGCAGTTAGGCCGGAGGAGAAGGGGCATGGTAGGCCAGATACTGGAGGTCACCAGAGCGGAAAGCCCTGGGCCTAGCCATGGGCAAAACTGGGGTAGCACCCCACCCCACCCTGCTGCCCAGGGTGACTTTCCTCCCTTGGTACAGTGGTACCTCGAGATATGAGTTTAATTCGTTCCGTAACCTTGAGGCGTGGGAAACTATGAGACACTCGAGTCGCGGTAAACTGGTGGGTCGTGTGCAACCGGCTGATCCGCGCGATGACTCCTATCTCAAATGTTGCTGGTATTTCAAAGCAAAAATCGCTCGCTCGATAGCTCGTATCTTAAAAATCTTGTCGGTTAGGGCACTCGTATCTCGAGGTACCACTGTATATCACTAGTCATGTGGTAAGCCCCCTTAGAGGGTAGATCCCCTCAGAGGGTGACATCTAGGCCTCACTTGTGTTGCAGGCCAGACAGCAAGGCCAGGCAGGTCTGACCTCATGGCTGGCTGACATCAGGACCAGCTGCATGACTAAGGATGCCCTGCCTTGCTATTGACCAATCAGTGGAGACCAGGACCCTGGACCCAGCTGTGGGTGCTGCCATCTTTGAGGGCAGGGCAGTCCATTAGCACGTTCCCTCCTTATTGGCTGTGGGCGCAGCCATCTTTGTGATGGCATGAGGGTCAATTAGCATATTCCCTCTTTATTAGATAGGGTGTCCGGGAGGATTCTATTGAGAGCCTACCCTAGGAATTGTGGTAGGCTCTCCACCTTTGGGAAGTGAACCAGAACCTCAAGACAAAGGACTCTCCGACCTTATCTCTTGAGCACGTCCCTGACTCTGCCTTTGCTCAGCCTCTTCCTTCTCTGGAGCTCATCCAGGCTTCTCTCCCTCGCCTCCCCTCAGGCACGTCCTCTCTGCCTTGGTGGATCCTAACTGTGCCTCTGTAACTCCTTTCCCGAGCCCATGCAGCTCGGCCGGCTCACCTTTCCACCTCTGTGCATCTGTAAACACACTTTCTTTGATAATTGGACTTCCCGAGCCCTGAATTCTTTCTTCGCCGGGTTTAAGTGCTGAGGGTGCTGGACCAAGGTCCCGTATATCCCACTGCCATGCTGTCGCTAACACTCTTTATAAAAAGCACGGAACACGTCTCTTGCTTGTAGTCACTCTTGTCATCTCCTTCCCAAGTCTTCAAGGACGCTGCAGACAGTTGAGTGTCTGTGAGAGCATTGCAATTTGGGGCGCCAGGGAAAGAAACACGATTGCAGTTCTATTTGTCCGAAGCTCCTCGTCAGTACAAAAAGTAACGAGCAGGAACTGATCTTTGGTTCTGAATTGCAGTGTTCTTTGTGCGGTACTTACAGGTGAATATAACCTCCATCTGTACCACAAAATAGGAACGGGATAATGATGTGTGCCTGTGAGGTAGTTTCTTTTTGAGAGAGGCCTCTCTGTAAATCCTCTGGTGGATTATTGCAGGAGTTAGGTGTCTTACAGTACTTGAGACTCTAAATATGTGGGTCATGGGGGGTTGCCTCCTGACAGACTCCTCTGGATCTGCCTTACAGGGCTTTTCTGAGGGCTGGGAAGAGGGAAGGCAGCAGAGGGGAAAATAGAGAAGCAGTTTCCTTATGGAAGCGTTTTGTGTTCCCTAGTTTTTATGTGTTAAAATCTCTATTGTTGAAAGTGTTACATATTTTCCCCCTCATTGACCTTTTCTAGCCTGTTCTCCCCCCGCCACCCCGGGGCCTTCACCACCCTATTGTCTGTGTCCATGGTTAGGTATAAAGGCACACATCACCCATGTTGATCACTTCCCACCCTCCCACCCACCCCACCTTCCCTCTGAGTGTTCCCTAGTTTTTAAAGACTACGGTATAACCTAAAAATAGCCTAAGTTTATATTTCAAAATACTGATACTTAAAAGATAGAGGTAGCAGGTTGCTATTAGGAGTGACTGTTTGGATGGTTTCTATCATTTGTTTCCTCCAGTCTGAACATGGAGTCTAATTTCTGCGCTGACACTGTGTCTTTAGGCCATTCTGACCCACACACCTTCCACTCTGTCATCCTATCTAATAAAGAGGGAATATGCTAATTGACCTTCACACAGTCGCAAAGATGGAGGCGCCCACAGCCAATAAGGAGGGAATATGCTAATGGACTGCCATGCCCTCAAAGATGGAGGCACCCACAGCCAATGAGGAGGGAATATGCTAATGGACTGCCATGTCCTCAAAGATGGAGGCACCCACAGCCAATTAGGAAGGAATATGCTAATTGACTGCCACACCCTCAAGGAGGGTGGTACCCACTGCCACAAGATGGCAGTGCCCAGTCCCCTTAACCCCGCCAGTATGGCAGGTGCGCCTTCCTCCAGAGTCCCCCAGTCCTCCTCAGCCCCCCAGCCTCCCCAGGCCGGCCCAAGGCACAGGCAAGCCTCAGATGGCAGCTGCCCAGCAGCCCACAACCAGTCTGAGATGCAGACAAGCCTTGGATGGCAGCTGCCCAGCCACCCAGAGCCGCCTATGGCTCAGGTAACCAGGGCAGCCGAGGCCTGCACTGCCAGCAGTGGCAGCAGCAGAGGTGTGATAGGGGCATGGCTGTCCCCTGATTACCAGCTTGCCTCCTGCCCTGAAGGCTCCTAGACTGTGGGAGGGGGGCAGGCTGGGCTGAGGGTCCCCCCACTCCAGTGCATGAACTTTCAGGCACCAGGCCTCTAGTCATCTAATACAAGGGCAATCTGGGAGACGCACTGTCCATGAAGCTTCGGACCATTGTCCTTGATTCTCTCTCTGCTCCTCTGGCCTACTTCCGTGTTCACTCGCTGCTGACCTATGACTTTCCGGTTAATGGCTTACCACTTAGCCCTGAGCTCTAATTGGAGGTTGAACTTTTTCAATTCCACCCTCACATCTGCTCTCTGCCTCAGCTTTCCTCTCTGACCTGATCTGCTCTATTTTCGGGTCCCACATGCCACCCCAGTGCTGTTTCTGATTCTGTGACTGACCCCGCAGAAGTGATGGCTGGTGATGTAAGAGCCCGCCTCCGTTCACCAGTCATCTCTGAATCTGTGCAGCTGGTTTCTTTGATAAAGATTCATTGCATGTTGGCGGGGCTGACATGTATTCTCACGCTGCTGCCATCCTCAGAACCAGTGGTTCTCAACCTGTGGGTCGCAACCTCTTTGGGGGTCGAACGACCCTTTCACAGGGGTTGCCTAAGACCATCGGAAAATGCAGATATTTACATCACGATGTATAGCAGTAGCAAAATTTCATGGTTGGGGGTCACCACCCCATGAGGAACTGTATGCAAGGGTCGTGGCCTTAGGAAGGTTGAGAACCACTGCTCAGAACATTTCGAAACACCCCATTTGGAAAGGCTTTCTGAACCTAACACCGCACACAATAAGAACTCAACCAGTGTTTGTTGAATGAGTTACAAATATGTACCAGAAGAAGGTACTTTATAAAAAATACTTCAAGTTATATCACAAGAGCACTTCCCAATCTTTATCAGCTACCTTATTCATAACATACGTCACTAGGTAACTGGGAAACATTTAAAAATAATAAACACCCCTTCACCCCAAGGCAGAAGATGTACCGCCACTGGAAACTGTTGCATGCACATGCCACAGACTGGAAATGAATTTCTCAAACAGGGACTTGGAACACACTTCAATTAATAGTGTAATTTCTACAAGGAGTATTTGGTTTCCTTAGAATGAATTCCTTAATCATATTCATTTAGTGGATGTTTGATGGTGTTATTTTAAATGAGTGACAGTATGTTAGAGCACCTTTTTACGCTGAACGTCCCGGAGAACAGTGTTGTGCCGGGCCTTTGCTGTCTGTACCGTTGGGTCGTACTGTATGGAGGCAGCTAAGTCAGAGAGCACTTGTCCAACCTCCACGCAAGACATCCCGAGTCCTTGTCAACCTGGAATGAGTGACACACTCCAAGAAAAAGGAGGAAACGTGTTACTTTCCCCCTAATATTCTGCTTTCTAGGTGATAGTTGTATCCTCAGATATTCTCTTTACTCAGATACTCTCTGCCCTCCCCCCCCTCCCCTGCCTTTCCCTCCCCCTCCCCCTCCTGCCTTGCTGGAGCACTTTCTCTGTCAGGCGCTGAACTAGGAGCTGGTCATACAGCAATAAATAAAGTAGTCCCTGTCTACACGAAGGAGCAGTTGCTTTGGAAGACAGACAGATAAAAAAACCTTGCAGACAGTAATAGGTACTCTTCAGAGTCTTATCAAAAGTGCTCTAGAATGACAGAAATGACCTATTGATTAGGAGACTAACGTAGAGGGATTGCTTCATGAGAAAAGTTTTATTGATGTCGGGTGAGGTCGGCAAGTTTTTTATTTTTCCCAGAAAGGACCAGAGAGTGTAAACTTAAGACTCTGTGCCCAGACAGTCTCTGCTCTGTTGACTCCATTGGAAAGCTGTAGTGTGAAAAGCAATTACAGACCACATGCGGATGGCTGTGTTCTAATAAAACTTTATAAAGACATCTGGGGTGCAGGCCAGAGTTGATTCATGAGCCATAGTTGACTGGCCCCTGATTTAGGGGGTGGGGGGTGAGTCGTGTAAAGGTGATTAAGGTACAGGGAGCAACAGGATAAAAGATCCAAAGTTGGAGAGCATCTGTGTCTCTGGCTGGTAGCAACTTGCTCATCTTCAGAAGTACGAGATGGAAAGTCCATTAGAAGAAAAAGCATAAGGTGATTGGAAATTCACCTTATTGTTAACATTTTTAATCATTACCAACGGTTAGATAGTTGGACATGAAACCTTTTTTCTTCAGTTGTCCATTGTTTTTTTGTAGACAGCAAATGACCACGCACCGGATAAAGGCAGCATACACATATATCAATGACACACCCCCTCAACCAGTTTTGTCTTCAAGGAATTGTTTTTGCCATTCACCTAGAACTAATAGGGCATTTTCGATAGAATTATTCCCTCTAATGACTTTCCTATAGACATTAGAAAGAGAAACTACTGGGGCAAACGGCAGTTGATGAAATGCTAAAACATCAACTACAGAGATGAAAAATTGCCCTGCAGCTTAGCAGACTTTATATGATAATTTGTCTAGAAAATAGTTTAACATATCATTCTCCAAGAGGAAAAATATCTCAGAAATCAACTATTAAAATCTGTAGTATTGAGAGAATCTTGGACTCTCTTTGTGCCCAGAAATTGGCTAAACCCAATGGCAACAGTTTCTAAAGAGATTGCAAAGCTATTTGATATTTGATAGTACATATGCATATGATGAAATGTTTCCTTTAATCTTAATATTTACTATTTGAATAATTGAAACTTTAATGTTAATAATTATAAGATTAATAATATAGTTTTAATCTGAATAATCTCTATTTCCACCATGTTCTAACTTAAGAGTATTACCACTGCTCTATAGCAGCCGTTTGACCCACAGGTTGAGAACCACTAGCAGGGTCGCCTAAGACCATCGGAAAACACAGATATTTACTTTATGATTTATAACAGTAGCAAAATGACAGTGATGAAGTAGCCATGGAAATCATGTTATGGCTGGGGGTCACCACCACATGGGGAGCTGTGTTAAAGGGCCGCAGCATTAGGGAGGTGGAGAACCACTGCTCTAGGAGAAGGGGTCCAGGAGAGGCAGGCTCCCTGAGGAGCAGCTGGGCCCGGTCAGGAGCCTGGAAAACCCGGTTCCCCCAGAGGACCTGCCAGTCTAGCCCATGTCCCTGAGCCCAGATGTGCTGGCCTCGTGATCACACCGAAATAGGGACCAGGAAATGCCAAAGTCCCAGCCAGGGAAGTCAACGCTTCAAGGATCGCTAGAGGCCCGTGAACATGCCCTTTCAGCCATCACTGGGCAGTGAAGGGGTGGCAGTCTCCTGGCCATCTTCATAATTTAACCAGGTGACAAATGAAAGGCCCAGAGTGACACTTTGCAGCGATCTCCCCGCCCCTCTTGATTTGGAACACTGATCACAGATTTCTCTCTAACCTAGGCATAGACACGAGTCCTCATAGGACAGGAAGGAGGTATTCTTTGGCAAAGAATATTTAAACACAGTGTACATATCAAAGGAAACATTTTAATAAGGGATCTTCAGACACTATCTGGACCTTTTTCATCACAAGCTACCCTGTTTCTCCGAAAATAAGACAGTGTCTTATATTAATGTTTGCTCCCAAAGATGCGCTAGGTCTTATTTTAAGGAGATGTCTTATTTTTCCATGAAGAAGAAGACAGTACACATTTATTGTTGAACAAAAAAAAAAAAAAGGAAATTTATTATCTGTCTACAGTATGGTAGTCGTTGTCATCACAAACCGGCTCACAGATGGCCCGCAGCGCAGCCGGAGCTGTTCAGGCAGGGCGAGGTCTCTTTACATCAGGAGTCAGATGCCTGACGGTAGCTTCGGGGGCCTTATTATCGGGGAGATCTTATTTTCGGGGGGATGCCTTATATGACAGCGAGAGGCAAAACTGGAAGTAGGTCTTATTTTGGGGGGATGTCTTACATTCGGGGAAACAGGGTAGTTATTTCTTGGAAGGGCGCCATGATATTTAGCACACTTGACTCCACAGTGACCAGATATATCGATTCCTTAATCGCCTTACCAAAGGGAAAATCATAGGGTCCTTAGGATCTAAGGGCCTTTTAGGGTATTTTCCCAACTTTCCCCATTGAAGGAGGGGGATTGAGACGTAGGTCAATATGCATCGAGGTCAAAGCACAGATGTCTTCATGCCATAAATTGCCCCCAGATTCTGTGTCTCCTCGGGAGGCTTTGCATCACGTGGCAGGTGACCTCAGTGATGCAGAACGCCCACAGCCAGGAGACGAGCTGACCGGAAGGAGCTCCTGTCCCTTGGCAGGGAGATCAGTCAGTAGACACCGGCCCTTCTGGCTCACAGGCCGGGCGCCTCTGGCCTGCGGCCGTGCCCCGTTGTCGGAACGGCACCAAGCATCGCTTGGGTTTGGGTTTGGATTTTTTGTTTTGTTTGTTTTTGCCTGTTCCCTTGCTGCTCTCAGCCTCCTTTTCCTTCTGGAAACTAGCCCTCCTTTGCATCTTGTCTCGGTCAGACTGTAAGTCCAGGTCCCTGGATGAAAGTTGACCAGAAGACCAAGCAAAGCCCATCAAACACTCTCTTCCAGAACTTACACCTAGAGCAAAACACCATAAGGACACAAACATCACTGGAGCTGATCATTCTAACTGAGACGTGAGGGGCGTTTTTCTATCTGCTCAACAACCACAGTTCTCAACAAACCCGTAAACCGAAGACACAGCGATGCCACCAGCAGCAGCGGCCCTCAGGTCTGAGCCGAGAGCGTGGGGGTCTGTACATGTGCTTATCCAGACCAGAGCAAGGCTGCTCTGTCCTGGGATGGACATCCATGCTCGTTCGTCTCTCTCTCTTTTTGAAAACAGCCAGGGCAATGAATAAAGAACTTCACTGACACTCACATCTCTGATAACTTTTAGTGTCAAGGTGAGAGGCAGGCCTCTTCTATCAATATGATGACTCAGAGAGCCGCAGCCGTCACCACGCTTTCAAAGACCCGCAGGACCTTTGGCCTTGAGCTTTCTGGCTTTTGTATTTATTCACGTGTCCGCTTATTTCTCCAAGTTTCCTCCCTCCCTCTTCAAACCCACTGCCAGCCAGCGGCAGCCTGCCAGGCTTCACCACACGGGGGCGCTCTCGTTGTGCCGTTAGTGACAGTTTTAGGAAAAGGTTGATCAACACAGGAAGAAACAACAAAAAATAAAATACCCACTTTGCAGCTTTCCTTGGTCTTAGGGAAAGAGGGTCTCTCTGGTGTTCCCTCTGCGTCCCCCTGAATCATTCCTCTGTTTCCGAGGCCTGTGGGCGACCTGGATGTGGGCTCTTGCAGTTAGATGCCCACATCGGGACCCAAAGGGAAGTCCGGGCAGAACTGCCTGGTGCTGAACAATAGGATGCTGATTTAAAGATCCTTTTTTATGTTTGTTTGTTTAATTTTTTTAATATATATTTTTATTGTTTAAAGTATTACAAATAGTAGTACATCTGTCTCTTTTTTTGTTCCCTACTGACCTCCCCCTGGCCCTTCCCACCCCCCAGTACATGCCCTCACCTGCCCCCTTCCCCCCATGTCCTATATCCATTGGCTATGCTTATATACATGCATACAAATCCTTTGGTTGATCTCTTACAGCACCCCCTAACCTCCCCTGCCTTCCCGCTGTAGTATGACAGTCTGTTCACTGCTTCTTTGCCTCTGCATCTGTTCTCTCCCTCTCCCCCCTCCCATTCTTGTCTTTAAAAACATCTTGCCTTTGTAGGCTAGAAGTAAACTTAGAAGAGCAAGAAAATGTTTGAGTCCCAATTTCAATGTCCAATAGTTGTGAGTCCTAGTGTCCATGTCAAACAGTTCCTTATGTGCACACGTCAGCCATGGTCTCTGGATGGTGGACACAGGGTGGCCATGCAGGTCCAACCCTCTCTGGTTTGGTCCTGGGCATCCTGTAGCGACGCCCAGCTGCTGACTGCTCTTCTTGTGCTCAGCTGTTCCTCTCTCTGCCCTTTCAGAGTCCCTGTCCTCCTCTTCCTGAATGAGGCCTGGAGCATTGCCAGGCCGAAAGCTACTAACTAGCTGTAACCAGCGTGAGGTAAGATGCACTAACGAGATAGAGGAAAACCAGGGCTGATGGATGGCAGCCATGCCCTGCTTCACTTCAGTCTGCACAGAGCACAGGGCCCTGGAGCGGGGCCTGCTGGGGGCTCACAGGCCTTTGCCTCGGGGAGCCTCCGTTTTCGCCAGAAAGCCAGTGGCCGGAAGGGAGAGGGGGGCCAGGGCAGCCCACCTGGACAGGTGGCTCCTGAGAGAATTCACCGGAGGCAGAGCAAGCAGGTCAGCTGGGCTACATGAGGAAGTTCCGAGTTGATTGTTCAAGAAGATTGGGCCCTTAGATCAGCTCTTACTGTTTTCCGGTGTGGAAGGTGTTAGGTTTTTATTGCCGGTGGCGAACTTCCCTGAACCAATGACAGTCCTTAGATCCCAGCTGGGAGGGACAGCAGTCTGGGCTCGGCGTGGCTGGGCCTCGTGCTGAGGGTCCCGAGGTTGAAATCAGGATGCTGATGGGAGTGCGTTTTCTTCTGAGATCTGCTGCCACTCTCAGTGGTGGGTGGCAGGATTCACTTCCTTGTGGGTGCAGGACTGGGGTTCGCATTTCCCTGCTCGCTCTCAGCCAGAGGCTGCTCTCCGCTCCTCGCCCTGTGGCCCCCTTGGGCACTTCACAACGTGGTGTTGCTTCTTCCAGGCAGGCAGAGCTTGTGTTCCTGACTTCTTCCTCTACTACCAGCCAGAGGAAAAACTCCTCCACTTTTACAAATTCCTGTGTTCAGGGGGTCACACCCTAACACCCCTCCCTTTCTTAAGATGGATCGATCCGGGTCCTTCATTACCTCTAGGTCAGAGTCTGAGTGGATGTCTGGGAGGTGTGTGTGCACCAGGGGCCGGCATACCGTCTCTTAAAAAGTTGCTTTCTTTTATCTCCGCTCTGAGGCCCCTACTCTGACCTGAGATGCCCCGTCTTCTCTGCCTTAGGAAGAGTTATGGTCTTAGCCCTAATCGCCCTCCTGGGCTGCGTCAGAGTATAGCACTTAGAGCTGGAGAAGTTGACAGAAGCGGAGTGTGGTTTCTCTGAGACCAGGAGAGAGAGTGCCCGCAGCAAGTCAGGGCCACGCAGAGGATGCCCATCTGCTGTGGGCACAGCCTGCTTCTTTAAAAACGATTTTTAAAATTGATTTCAGAAAGAGGAAAGGAGGGGGAGAGAGAGAAACATCAATGACAAGAGAGAAGCATTGATTTGCTGCCTCCTGCCCGCTCCCCACTGAGGATGGAGCCCGCAACATGGGCATGTGCCCTGACCGGGAATCAAACCATGACCTCCTGGTTCACTGGTCGGCGCTCAACCACTGAGCCACACCGGCCAGGCTGGGGCAGCTTCTTCCAGCCAGTGCTGCTCCAGGGCGGGCTCTGCCTGGGCTCAGAGGAAGGAGAGGGAGGGAGGAGGGCTTGATACTGCTGAGCGCTCTCATCCACAGGACTCCATGAGGAGACACTCTGCTTGCTTTTGGCCATGAACTCGATACAGGCCTTCAGACTTCCGGATCAGGACCTGGGTATGACATCAGGCTCTTCAGAGGACAGTGGGGGGAGTTTGCAAAAGGAGAAAAAGGAAACCACATCCAGAGCGAAACCATTAGGAGCCAACTCTTCCAGGAGCTTCATCTGCTCTTTGCTTATTATTCACTTTTATCCTTCAGGAAGTTCCCTGCCTTTAAACTCTTCAAATTATTTTATAATACCCACCCTCCTAATCCCCTATCCCCTCCCCCCCGCCATCCCACATACCCTGTAGTGGCGAAGAAATTTCCGCATAGAAGACCTAGCTGTCATTGTTACGGTCATGGACACTCCGGTGATGGCCACGGAATTAGAGAGCGCCTGAATTTCTAATGTGCCTATCACTCCTGTTTCTGGCACGTTAGAATACATCAAGGGCCTGATAATGATTTGTTCTACTGGCGCGGTAAGTGTTATTGGTGGGGATTATTAAGAATTAGTGACAGGATAAAGGAAGTGGATCAGCGTACCAGAGCGGTCATTTAGTGCCTCTGCTCTGTGCCCCCAGGCACCCCAGTGTTTTCTCTGATGCAGCCCGCAAGGCAGAGGGAGGGTCCTCCTCCCTTCCCTTGCGGATGACGCTTTCCAGAGAGATGGAAGAGTGAGGCCTCGGTCAGCAATGGAGGAGATGGCAGAGCTGGGATTCGATCTCAGGACTGGAGCCCGGGTTCGTTCTGCCTCTGTGCGTGTGCCTGCCGGTATCACGGCCTGAGAACAGCGGTGCTAGGCAGAGCCGGGAGATGATGCTCTAGCCGGGATCCTGGCTCCGGCACAGCCAGTGGGCTCTGGACTTGACACTGCCAGGGACGGGGGTGGGTGGACCCGGGCAGGTCACTTTGCCAGCGTCTCTGAGCCTCAGTCTCTTTGTCTGGAAGACAAAGTAATAGGATTAAGTGATTCCCATTGGTGACTATTAATGAGAAAGTCTGGTTCCCTTACATTTATGTTATTTGTCTTTACTTTTTAAAATTTTTATTTTATTTTATTGATGTTTTACAGAGAGGAAGGGAGAGGGATAGAGAGTTAGAAACATTGATGAGAGAGAGACATTGATCAGCTGCCTCTTGCACACCCCCTACATGGGATGTGCCCGCAGCCAAGGTCCATGCCCTGGACCGGAATCGAACCTGGAACCTTTCAATCCACAGGCCGATGCTCTATCCACTGAGCCAAACCGGTTTCGGCTTTACTTTTTTTAAAATGTATTTTTTATTTATTTCTGAGAGGAAGGAAGAAGGAGAGAGAGAGAAACATCAGTGACGAGGGAGAACCATTGATCGGCTGTCTCGTGCGCACCCCACACTGGGATGGAGCCGCCCCTGGCAGGAAGCAGCTTCTCCCAGTGACGCTTATACTTAGACGGGGATGCCATCAGCACTCTGTCTGCAAGTCGTGGCTGACGGTGTCCTGGGGAGAAGCATGTACAGATTTACTAGCGGTCACGCGACTAACCAGCGGCAGGTGAGAACCTAAAACTGTAGAAGCCCAGATCTTTTTTTTTTTAATATATTTTATTGATTTTTCACAGAGAGGAAGGGAGAGGGATAGAAAGTCAGAAACATCGATGAGAGAGACATCGATCAGCCGCCTCCTGCACGCCCCACTGTGGAGATGTGCCTGCAAGCAAGGTACATGCCCCCAACCGGAATCGAACCCAGGACCTTTCAGTCCGCAAGCCGACGCTCTCTCCACTGAGTCAAACCGGTCTCGGCAGAAGCCCAGATCTTTATCGCTGCCCCCATACCATTGATCAGCTGTCCTCCCCGGTGTTTGCTCTAATGGGAGGGTGACTTGGAGACAATGGACTGCTTCCACTGGCCCTGGGGACCCCCCCCCCCCCGGCACACCTCAGGGGTTGGGGGGCGCCTGCGTTGGAGGAGCTGAGGGGGGAGAAGGAATGTGCGATGTTATTTACTCAGATCTCTCCGGGATTCTGCCCGGGACAGGCCCCATGCTGGGTGCGGGGGGTGAAGGTGAGTGAGGCCCACTCCCTGCCCCGCAGTGAGGACAGGGCTCAGGCCTCCAGCGGCCGCCCCTGCTCTCCGGGGGAGGGCCAAGCGGGTCAGCACTCAGTGGTCCCCAAGAAGGAAGGCTCCGAGGCCGTCACCCTGAGCCTCAGTGAGAGTGTGCAAAGCGGGCCCTCCACATGCACCCCAGAGACGCTGCCAGGGTGGCAGAGTGCTCCCCCTCTGAAAGGGAAAGATGGGGCTCCGGGGCCTCGCATGGGAGGGGATCCGGAGGCGGTAATAGGCCTGCACATCCCCTGAGGCGCTGAGGCGCTGTGGCTGAAGATGCTGATTGTCAGGGATGGAAATGAGCAGGAGCTCAGAGCCCCGAGGGGAAGCAGGGCAGGGAAGACAGACACCTTCCCGGTGACCATTCAGGGCAGTGTGTGCGTGTGTGTGTGTGTGTGTGTGTGTGCGCACGCGTGTGTCTGTGTGCACGCATGCACATGTGGGTGTCTCTCTGGGCACATGCATATGAAGATGCATGTGTGTTTGCCTATGAAGATGCATGTTATTTATCTGTGTATGTTTTTGAATGTGTGCATGCTGATGCACGTGTGTCTGTGCTCATCTGAGTGCTCTGTTCATGTGTGTGTCTTGTGCGTGCATGTCTGCATGTGTGTGTGTTCCCATAAGGAAACCCAGCAGGAAGTGTTCTGTTGATGCTCCAGGTAGCTGCCAGTGTGCTCTTGGTCTAGGAAGCATAGAACTGGGAAAATTGCGAGTGGATGTGACCAGAACTCATAAGGATAGAAGCAATGCAAATTTTGAATATTAACAAGATCGTTGATGTTTAACGATTCCAAAAATCATTGACAAAACCGATCGTTCTGACCACTGCGGGGCACGGGGGTGGGAAGGAGCAGAGGGAGGGAAGGGGCTCCTTTCTGTTCCTGTCTGTGCTTTCCAAGAGGCCCCCTGTGCTGGAGGCGAGCTGCCTTTGTCTGAACGGTCTCTCACCCTGAGAAACCTGGAGGCAGAGGAAGGGGGGAAACAGCAGCGTCTCTGCAGGCGTTTCTGGCCGGAGCTGGCAGAGCGGCAGTGTATGTCTCAGTGGTTTTCCCGGGGTGCGGAGGCCGGGCAGCTGGCCTGGCCCGAGGGCGCCGCGTCCCCAGGGCCGGGGATCGATGGCAGTCTGCGTCGTGCACCCGGACACACAGCTGCCGGGGCTGTCTCTCTCTCCGGGATTCGGTCGCAAGGCTTCTGCTAACATGCAGCTTCTCTGTTTATTTCAAAAACCCACTTTAGTCCTTTTTCTTCCAGTCAAAACCCAGATACTGTATTTCAGCTGCTGGCTTGCTAATCGTGAGCATCCCGATCTGAATGCACTGTCTTTGTTTTGATCCAGAGTTGCTTTTCCTCTGTGCAGATGCATGTGGTGGTGTGTGAATGAAAAAGAAAGCAGGGCCTCTCTGTCTGCATTTACAAGGATCACACACACACACACACACACACACACACACACACACACACAATGTAAATCTACAGCCAGAAATGACCAAGCTTTGGGTGTCTAAGTGTTAAAACAGTTCTGGCTCCGGGAAGGGCGTCTTTGTGCACCGCTGAGAGGCTTCCCAAGGCCAAGAGCAGGCTCTGAAGGCTCAGGCTGCCTCTCTCAGTCCCAGCTGGAGCCCCGGAGAGCCCACTAACGAACAACACTACCATCCCTCCCACCTCCCGCTGTCTGTGCCCTGTGGACGGGTTAAAACAGCTTCCAGCCAAGACCGGTTTGGCTCAGTGGATAGAGCATCGGCCTGTGGACTGAAAGGTCCCAGGTTCCATTCCGTTCGGGGCATGTACCTTGCTTGTGGGCACATCTCCACTGTGGGGCGTGCAGGAGGCGGCTGATCAATGTCTCTCTCTCATTGATGTTTCTGACTTTCTATCCCTCTCCCTTCCTCTCTGTAAAAAATCAATAAAACATATTAAAAAACAACAACAACAAAAAAACAGCTTCGAGTCATGTAGGACTTCATCCCTACTTGGGTGAAAACAGTGCATCGGGGAAAGGGGTACCAGCAGCCGTGCCTGGTCGCTTGCGAAGTCTGCAATCATTCCGTGTTAAAGATGTACTCAACATGCAACGCCGGGGTGTCTGGCCCCCCAGGACAGA
Organism: Lasiurus cinereus; assembly: GCA_011751065.1. Taxonomy (NCBI): domain Eukaryota; kingdom Metazoa; phylum Chordata; class Mammalia; order Chiroptera; family Vespertilionidae; genus Lasiurus; species Lasiurus cinereus. The sequence continues at coordinate 59,844,574 of JAAGEH010000480.1, forward strand.
GCTGGGAAGGGGCAGTGTGTGCTGGCAGAGAAGGGCCATGGGGGAAAAACAAGCAGGAAGCAGGGGAGAGGTCAGGAGGGCGCTGATGGAGGGCAGAAGACGGCTCTTAAAGCAAAGCGGCCCGGGAACTTTTGTGTCAGCAAGCATGGAGAGGAGAACAGGTCAGACTCACACAGGTATCCCAGGAGAGCAGGCGGGGCCGCCGCAGTGAGCAGCGGTTCTCAACCTTCCTAAGGCCGGGACCCTTTAAGACAGCTCCTCATGTGGTGGTGACCCCCACCCATAACATTATTTCCGTTGCTACTTCATCACTGTAATCTTCCTACTGTTAGGAACTGTCATGTAAATATCTGATAGGCAGGATGTGTTTTCATTGTTACAAATTGAACATAATTAAAACATAGGGATTAATCACAAAAACAATATGTAATTATTGTGAAATATTTATTTCTAATTACAAATAAATGAAATGTTGTCTTGAATCGTGGTGCAGCATGGGTAACAGTCTTCCTAGGACAACAGTAAACTACATGCCTACACTTTGCTACACCGAGGATCTGTGTGTTTGTTCCTAAGACCATGGGAAATAGGTGTTTTCCGATGGTTTTAGGCGACCCCTGTGAAAGGGTCGTTTGACCCCCAAAGGGGTCGCGACCCACAGGTTGAGAACCGCTGGCAGTGAGGAAGCTGAAGCGGGCACAAAGGCAGGGGTGGGTGGGTCTTACTCTTACCGATGGCCAGCAGAGCTGTGCACAGCGCCTGCCGTCCAGGCTGAGGAAGTGTGCCCTAAGAGGCTGTGGACGTCCGGTTCGGGGTGAATCCTAAACAGGCAGCAGAGGGGACCGGAGCAGGAAGGGAAAACGGGAATAAGACAGCGCTCAGGCCACACAAGCAGGGAAGGGGCTTTCCGCCCACCCCCCGGCAGCTGGCTCTGCCTTCCCGGTGGCAGGAAGTGTTGGGCCTGAGTCATACTGGCTCTGCTCTGGAGCCCTGTTTCCGGTGGGCACAGGTGCTGGGCGGTGTGTGCACGTGGGCCAGCGGGCACAGTGTTCCTGAAGCCGGAGCATGCTGGAACTGGAAGGGACGGCACACGCCATCTCATCAGTCTCTTCCGTCACAGATGTGCAGGCTGAGGCTCAGCAAGGCAAGACACATGGGTACAGGCCGCCTAGCCAGGTCGTGGCAGAGCTGGGTTGATGATGGGCCTCCTGGCTGTTGTTCTCTTTCTCTCTCTCTTTACAGTTTGTCCTCTTCCTCTGAGGCAAAGACTGCATCTCTCTTATTGGCTGATGAGATTTATTATCATTTTTTAAAAATATATTTTATTAATTTTTTACAGAGAGGCAGGGAGAGAGACAAAGAGCTAGAAACATCGATGAGAGAGAAACATTGATTAGCTGCCTCCTGCACACCTCTCACTGGGGATGTGCCTGCAACCAAGGTACGTGCCCTTGACCGGGATCGAACCTGGGACACCTCAGTCCTCAGGTTTTGGTAAGATTTATTCTTTTTAAAAAAAATATTTAATCTGTCTAAACACTAGCAGAAAAGACTCATCTCTTTATATTTCTGGTCAGAGCGTCCATGCATCACATCATCCAAAACAGGAAGGCGGCATGTCCACCCTGGCCACGGTCCACGCACACTGGTTTTACCGTGGTTTCACATGCTCTGCCAAACTAATGGCCGTCGAGTTGAAGGAAGTGTGAGCCAGCAAGGGCTCCAGTAGTAATAGGCTCATCCAATCCCCAAACCTAGTTACTTAAACCTCACTTCGGGGCATGAAACCATGACTTTTCACCAGTGAACTCATTTGAGAACATCTGAGCCACTACCCTGTGCCAGTGTGCCAGAGCCAGCAGCAGAGATGCAGTTACTGTGCAAGATTCATGATGGTGTATTGTGCAGTCTAGCAGGGAGAGAGCCATTCGTGTAAAACCCCCAGTGCAGACCAGGAGCACATGGGATCAGTGTTGTGAGTTGGCCAATTGTTTCTGCTTTAGTATTTTTACTTATGCAGACTCAACATTTTAACAAGCCTAGGGGCTCTCTAGAAAGCTTAAATCCAAATAAGCAAGCTCCTAATAGCATCTATATATATATAAAAGCCTAAGCCACCAAGCCACCAGTTGACCAGTTGCTATGACGCACCCTGACCACCATGGGACAAATGCTCAGTGCACAGGGTCAGGCTCCCTCCTGTCTGGATCAGGCCTGTGGGGATCGGGTGACACTGGCTATCTGGCATCCCCTGAGGGGTCCCAGATTGTGAGAAAGTGCAGGCCAGGCCGAGGGACCCCACCGGTACACGAATCTGTGCACCAGGTCTCTAGTTGAACATAAGAAAGATCTCATTCAGGACCTTGTTTCGTGTATCTTTACTTACTAAGTGTTTTGACTTGAGCCTGCCATTTTTTTTTTTGTCTTCAAAGCTCACCAAAGCACTTGCACAAGTTAGTCCACTCCACAGTCCTCCAGTTACCATTGTCCTCATTTGATTGAAACACCCTAGTTTTACACATGCCAGGTTTCCTCTTCCGTCCCACCCAGCCCAACCGAACCCTCTGGAAACCTTGATAACTCTGACACTGCTTCCAGTCCGGCCTTGACACAGCTTGGGTGACTGAGGTGGAAGCAGCATCCCCTGAGGAAGAACCCTACAATGTTATTGCAAATACGTACTCATTTCCCCATTCTTCCTGAAAAGTGACCATCGGACGTTTATTTGTAGAAGAGGAAAAACTTAGCAAATTTCTGCTTTCAGATATAAAATTGGACCTGAAATTCAAAACCAGTGAACTCAGTGCTCAGTGCGCAGGGTCAGCTAAACAGGAGTTATGCTTAGAGTAATTAGAATCCTCCGGTCTGGAGGTGAAGTCCAGGCCGGAGTCTCTCTAATGCTGGATGGTTGGGTTCATGGATCCACCCTGTGGTTATTTGCTCAATTTCTGACCGCAGAGTGGTGGGGGTGCACTTAGCAGCTGGCAGAGCCCCCATGCTGGCTCCCTAATGATGGAGGCAGAGCCGTTACTGTAGGGAAGGCCAAGTGGAAGCCCTTGAAAGTGTCCTACTGCTCCTTCCACCCTTAGCTCAGCCAAGAGAGGAAATTACATCGTACGAGGAACTGCGGAGGTTAGAGCTACCATAAAGGATACAGGAACGACAGTTCCTCTCTGCTCTCACTCATTTTCATTGTAAGACCTCCACAAAACCTTGATGGGTGGTAGTGTATGATGGTGGGTTGTCATCAACTTAATCAAATAATAGTCTCAATTGCAGCTGTTGTGTTGAATACGGAGTCTTTGCGAGAACAGTCTCTGGCATTACAAATGTGACTACTGATGTCGCATTTCCCCTCGTCTCAGTAAAGAAAATCCAGAGCAGTTCTACTGTGTGGTCAGGGCATCAACGATCTGGCCCCAGAGCTCCTGAATCCCTTTGTTCTTTGTCCCTCTGTACTTCTCATGGACCCTTGTCCACTGGATATTCTGAAGAAGATACAACATAGGACATTGGGCTACCATAGTGATGACAATATGCCAATTAAACTTGACAGATACCATATATTTCCTAGTAAGACACATGTGGGCCAGAAAGTGGGAAAATAACACAATGGAGATTCAAGGATTTGCAATGAAGCCCAGTGGTCCAGGAATATTGCCCTTCCCTCTGAAGGAATGGACTCACTGCTGCCTGGTGGCTCTTACCAACAAGGAGACAGAGCTCTTGGTGAGATTTACTTTCTCATTTTGAAGGCTGCCTATACTTGTGCTTAGAGTTATCATCAACTTAGGGGAGGCTGATGCTTGCGATGAGGACTAAGTAAGAGAGGGCTCTGCATCCAGTCCACGTGACCAACAGATCTGTCACTGTGGATAGTCGGTGTAGTTAGAAGAGGATACGAGTCAAGCACAGATGCCTGGGACCCTTGGGCAACAGAAGTTGGCCATGGCTTGTGGGTTGGAGAACTACTTTCCATTGGAGAAAGCAGCGTCAGGCATGCCACGAGGCTCTGTATAGAGTGAATGTCTCATTCTTGGGTATAAAGTTACTATGTGACCGAGACTTCCCATCAGAAGCTGGTTATTAACATATCTACCAAGTCCTTGGACTTGGCACTCTTTCCTGAGTCTCTGTTGTCTGCCCTCTACTTTTATTCCTTGGGATCAGTTTTCACAATAATCCAAACTTTTGTCTCAGGTCAATATGATGGATCCACTCAAGCTAAGACAATAGATGTCCCCTAATTTCACCTTTTTCTGTTGTGTCACCCTCATGGAGTGTGGGAGTGGGCATGCATTTTCATGGTTATAGACGCTGGTCGTCACTGGGTTCAGATTCTTCTGCTCTGGCTGTGGATTTTACTCTCTCCCCCTGCATTTTCCTTTGCCCTTCGTGCTCTGGTATTCCCCCTCCCCCACCCCCCGCCCCGTCCTAGATTCTTTTTCCTCCCAAGAAGGATTTTCTCTTTTTCCACTTCCCCAAATGCTGGGCTCTGATAGCTGTGTAAAAAGTGGAACCATTTGTGAAGGCATAAATGGTGTGAAATATTCAGGCTTTCCCTTAATTTTCCACTCTGAGAAGTTACTGGAAACTGTGCAAACATTTGAAAAGGAAAAATCATTTGTGGTATGTCTGGAGTATTTCAGAATTTAATAATGTATAATATTTGAATAATCATATAGACCCTGTGGCAATTCTAATTTAAGTAACCAGCTTACCCATGTTGCAGTGTAATTACTTAAATTTTAGAGACAGCCCGATTCTCTATAAATAAGTGTGCTGAATTGATTATTCAGGAAGATTTTATTTTATTCTAGATGGGTTTGCATTTGTTCTAAATCAGTGAGTAGCAATTCGAAAGAGCTACCACTTGATTTCCGGTAGCAATCAGAACTCAGGAAGCCAAAGCCATGCTTTCCATGTAGCTCCTGGCTCTGATTAATAAATTAATAGTATTATTATATAGTATGTCAGAGAGAGAAGAGCATATTTCCCCATTTCCCCTTTAGCTGTATATACATATCCATAGCATGTGTAATGGTGTGTGTGTTGGAATCAATCTCATCCAATTAATGCCCCTTCAATAGTGACTTTTAAGTGATGAGTACCAGAGTGTTACAAATGGCTAAAATCAATGCTAGACACTCTATAACAATGAACATAAGTCAAATAGAGCAAATGGAGATCATACTTGAACTATAAAATTGGTAAAAAGTCTCTCAAAATGAGCCCCAAGGATACAACTCCAAGAGAAAGGTGAGTGGAAAGATCTGATCTCAGAGGGTTTTGTAAATGGGCAGAGTTGTATATGCATCATACCAGTGGACTTTAAGACATGTCATAAAATAGAAAACTTGAGATTCAGCACTTTTTCCATGCCGGCATGTTCATTGAAAACAAAATATAAAATGTTATTAATTAAAACATTTTAACTCTCTGACAGATCTATCTATCTATCTATCTATCTATCTATCTATCTATCTATCTATAAAAGCCCAGTGACCAAATGGTGGAATGCCCAGGGCCAGGGCCAGCTGGCCAACCACCTGCACCCCTGCCTCTGACTAGCCACCTCCCAGGGTTCCTTCTCCCAGGCAAACCTCCTGATAGGCCTGGATCACCGGCCAGGCCAAAGGGACCCATCTGTGCACAAATTCATGCACTGGGCCTGTAGGCCTATATAATAAAAGAGTAATATGCAAATTGACTGTCACTCCAAGACACAGGATGGCTGCCCCCATGTAGACACAAGATGGCCTGCAGTGGAGGGCAGTTGGGTGGGAACCAGGCCTGCAGGGGAAGGCAGTTAGGGAAGACCAGGCCAGCAGGGCGGGTAGTTAGGGGTGACTGGGCCAGCAGAGGGCAGTTGCAGGAGACCAGGTCTGTAGGGGAGGGCAGTGGTGGGCAATTTATCCAGCAGGGAGGGCAGTTAGGGGTGGCCGAGAAGCAGAGGAGGGCAGTTGGGGGGTACCAGGCCTAAGGGAGGACATTTGGGGAGGGGGGCAGATTTGAAGGAGAGGGTAGTTAAGGGTGACGAGACCAGCAGGGGAGGACAGTTGGGGGTGACTAGACTGGCAGGAAGATCAGTTAGGGATGACCAGGCCAGCAGTGGAGTAGTTAGGGGCAAGTAGGCCAATCAATGAGGCTGGCAGGGGAGTGGTTGGGGCAATCAGGCAGAGGCAAATGAGCAGTTGGGAGCCACCAGTCCTGGATTGTGAGAGGGATGTCCAACTGCCTGTTTAGGCCCCATCCGATTCGGCCTAAACAGCAGTCAGACATCCCTCAGGAGGACCCAGATTGGAGAGAGTGCAGGCTGGGTTGAGGGACCCCCCCCAACCATGCACGAATTTTGTGCACTGGGCCTCTCAATTATAATAAGATATTAAAAGCTGTACTTCTTCAAGGTATCTGGTAAGTATTAATCTATTTTTCAAAGAGAGTGATAAAGCAACTTAGACATAAGATTTTATATTCCATGTTTTACTTGTTTATTAAATTTAATTTTATTCCAGATATTTAAAATATTTTTTCTCATCTTCTTTTCTTTAGACATATACACACACTCATGCACACACACATGAACACATAAACAGTATTTTCTGAATAACAATTACAGCGTCAGTCTCACCCGAGTATTAGATTACTCCTCTTCATAACTTATTGTAGATGTTGGCAGGTTTTTTTATAAGCAGTATAAAAATATCAATAAAAAAATGAACTTTTTCATCAAAATGTCATACATTCTCTACCACTTAGTAATGTCCAAAGATTAAAACATTCTCAATGACCTCAGCTATGTCTTTATTTTATGAGTGATAGCAATCATAAATATTCTATATTATTTAAATATCAAATAATCCTCAAGAGGTAACCAAATAATGCCCAGATCTGAAAAGCATAGTGTCAGTTTTGATAGAGTAATGTGGAAGCGTCATCCTCACAATGTCAGAAAAATATTTCAGAAAACATTATATTGAGAGCCCAGATTTTTAAATTTGAGTTTCATAAATAAAAACAAGAGGAAAGGAAATATTAGTTGTCTGTCTGCCGCCCAGAGTCGCTTGCGGTTTCATTGAGAACTTGGACCACAGCCTCTTACTCTTGATGTACCTAACTCCCAGCCCAGTGCCTGACACAGCTTCATGGATGTATGTGGGAGAGAAGCAAACCAAGATTAATCGTCTACAGATTGTCCTCACTGTATCCACCGTTAGAGTTTTTAATGGAGGATGACTACATTTTGGGCATCTTCTCCCAAAATAGAAAACTTTCTCCTTGACTCAGAAGAGCCATTCATTGTCTGAACAGGACTCGGTGACGCGGAATCACATGAGAGCACAATAGTGCCTCGTGCGTCCAGAAGCCCATGGTAAGGGAACTGGAAGCTTCCCGGAAGCCAGAGCCAGCCAGCAGACCCTGGCTGTGAGGAACAGCTTGGGAAACCCTGTTGGAGAACGCAAGGACACCCTGAGGACTGCCTCTGCCATAAGGCGTCTGGTCAGTTCACTGACCGCAAGGAAACAAGTTTGGTGTCAAAGTCAAGTTGCTGAGATGCAAGTCCAAGCGATTCAAGAAACGAATGAGAGGAAAGGCCAAGAGAAGTGCAGATAAAGAAGAGGGAACAGAGCAGCACAGAGTGAAGGAATAACGGCAGGAGAGCGGCAATGCACAGAGTCCCAGGGGCGGCAGGAGAGCGGCAGTGCACAGAGTCCCAGGGGCGTGCTGGAGGACGCGCCTCCTGGGAAAGAGGGTGGGATGGTGGGGACGCTGGGCCAGCAGACAGCTGCAGAGACCTCAGTAGAAGACACCTGGAGGTTAAAGCAAGCCACCTGCCATTCATTTTGGTGGCCTCCCTCTCCACTGTCAGGCTGAAGGCGACCCAACAGCTGTCTTGGCCCGGTTCACGATGGTTCAGAGAAGAGTTAACTGAATAGGGCAGAGGGCCAGTTAAGTGCTGTCATTAGGCATTGCCTAAAAATTGTCCTGCCCTGTGATTCAAACTTCCCTCCACTGCCAGCAAACACCGCCCTTGGCACTCACTGCAAAGTACAAAAGCAAAGTATTTGTACAGCGGCACCTCGAGATACGAGTTTAATTCGTCCCGTCACCTTGAGGCGTGGGAAACGATGAGGCGCTCGAGTCGCGGTAAACTGGTGGGTCGTGTGCAGCCGGCCGATCC
>JAAGEH010000480.1:59852765-59883058 GCA_011751065.1 Lasiurus cinereus
CGCTCGAGTCGCGGTAAACTGGTGGGTCGTGTGCAGCCGGCCGATCCGCGCGATGACTCCTATCTCAAATCTTGCTCGTCTTTCAAAGCAAAAATCGCTCGCTCGACGGCTCGTATCTCAAAAACCTCGTATGTTAGGGCACTCGTATCTCGAGGTGCCACTGTTTTTGTATACGCGAAGGCTGCTGACTGAGACTTGGAGGTGTACCTGGCCAAAGGAAAAACCAAAGAAGCAATTCCTGAAGTTACAGAACCGTTTTTGCAGGTTCCCACTCCTCCCTGAAAACAGTCTAGCCCCTTAGGTTTTTGTTTTTTTTAATGCAGATAAAATTGGCCTATTTTGGCAAAGACTGCTAAATTCTCGCCTAGCAGGGACCAGTGAATCAAGCACCCGAGGGTGTAAGAATAAGGAAAGGCTCGCTGCTGTTACATGCGCAAATATTTCAGGCTTCAACACAATAAAACCCCCCGAGGATGGGAAAATCCCACTCTTCTAGAATTTTCCTGGTGTCACCATTCTATCTGTGTGCAGACTATAAACTCTTTCTTTAAGGGACATAACATTCTTCAAATCATTTCACCATTGTGTTCACTTTCTTCCTTGATCTCAGATCAATCCCAGAGAGTGCACCCCCAGAGAATGAGGAGGAATGGAGACGGTTCGGGGTAGGGTCCTATTGAAAGTCCCACATCCTGGGAAGTGCCAGCCCCTGGCACACCAGGACCGTTGCTCACACCGGTTCCATGTCTCTTTGCCCTCCTCTCTGGGGCTGTTTGCAGATGCGCATCAGAAAGCTGAGAGAGAAAACACCTTTTGGAGCAGAATCTACAGGAGGAAGGACTGGGAGCGTTTTGGACAGTGCAAGATGGTGGTTCTCAGACATGGCGGTGCATTAGCATCATCCAGGCATTTTATTTTTTATTTTTGCACTAAGCTCTTGTAGATCATTTTACTTTATTTTTCATCTTTATCGCTGAATGTGTTATTTGTTCCTCATTGTCCCCATCTAGCCCACACCCACTCCCCATCCCAGGTCTTCACCACTATTGTCCATGATGCATTGTGCATACAAGATCTTCGGGGTGTCTTTGAAAACTGCTAATACCAGGAGTCTTAATGCAGTTGTTGTGGGTGTAGCCCAAGCAAGTTCCCCAGGTGTTCAGCTTGCATAGCATGGATGCATAAGTTGTAGTATAGTTATTAAGAGGGAATATTTCATAGGAGGAAAATACTGTTGCAAATCCCAGCCATATGGGTAATTCTAATAGACACAACACTATTATGTCTAACAAAGAATACGTACCTGGAATTTTAAAAATAGGCAAAACTAAACAAAGTGATAGAATTCAAAATAGTGGTTTCCTTTAGAGGGTTGTTGGCTTGTGGCAAAACATGGGATGGGCCGCTGGGTCTGAGGGAAGTTCTAGATATTGATTTGGATGTAGATCTGAGCAATTCATCAAGCTATGTACTTAATCAGTGTGTACGCTACCATATATGTTATTCTCAACGTGGTTTTAAGCCACACCGGTATGTATTTTTCTTGCCCCTTCCTCTCCTAAGCTTCATATCATTTTGAGCTTTAAACTTTTCAAAACTCCTCGTATAGGTCTTTTTATTAAAATTTTAAAATTTACTTTAGGTTTTGTGTGACATTTTCCATGTCTTTTTAATGTTATAGCATATATATATGTATACATTTATATATATAATTGAATTTAAAAGGTTATTTTATATACACACACACACACACACACACATATATGTATATATTGATCCATGTATGGTTGATCCATTTTATATTTGTATTAGTTGTATGTCTATTTATGTGTTCATATCAAAATGTTAATGACACTTATCTTTGAGGAGTATGGTTTATAGTAAAAACAAAATGAATATTTACACAAATTTGCTATTCTTTAAGTTCCTTTTATCATGAGTGTAATATTACTTATATAATTTTAGAAAAACTGAAATAGTAAAACTATGATCACACAATACTGCAATAACTATGGTTATTACCCTGTATTTCCTGCTATAACTTTTTTTATGTTCATAGGTGTGTTCAGACATTTTTGAGATCCTATCATACAGACATTTTATAGCCCGTTTGTCAGGTCTCTCATTCATCCATCTATTGATTTGACATTTATTACCTTTGATGGCAAGCTCTGGTTTGTAATGTGGGAATGCAAGACAAGGAAAGGAAAATACTGAGCAGAAAAGAAATCTGCCATTCAGATACTTACAACTTCCCCCATTTATTCATTCAGCGAGTATTTCTGGAGGCCCTTTAATGTGCCAGGTACTGTTGTTGATGTGACAAGAATCTTCTGTTCTGAATGGAAACAGAAATCATCAAAATTCACTGGGTATGTCTGAGCTTTAGAAGAAAGACATGTTTGGTCTTCAGATGATCTAACAGGCATTTAGCACACTAACTGTTAAAATTCCTTAAATGACGAAGGTTTTTGTTCTCTGGAGTTTAAGGTCGCAATTATTGAAATGTCTCTCAGTGAACACATGCTTGCAAACGCACACCAGCTGAATTAATAAAGAGAAGAGAAGTGAGCCCATGGACGGGAGAGAAGGGACCGACAGAGAGACACATGCGGCCAGGAAATGAATTCCGTGATCACCTTTGTTCCAGGTGCCAACAAAGTAAGTGACGGCGGAGACCATATGGAAGAAAATTCCAGAGTTAATATCAAGGATAACGCGGGAATTATAACCAGATTCCTTCTTGCTCCTGGCTGTACCACTGCAGACGCTCCTTCTCCTTGTGCTGGGAAGTGGGCTTTCCCGACAGCAACTGTGGGTGTGGAAAGGCCCGTGGAGCCTGAGATGGTGGTAACGGGGAGCAGCCTGGTCCAGGAACCGGGCAGATCCTGGCAGTGAGGGAACTAGGCAGGCTGAGTTTCAGGGGAGGGACTAAGACATCAAAATAATAATAATAATAATAATAATAATAATAATAATAATAATACAGTGGTACCTCGAGATACAAGTTTAATTCGTCCCGTAGCCTTGAGGCGTGGGAAACGATGAGACGCTCGAGTCTCGGTAAACGGGTGGGTCGTGTGCAGCCGGCCGATCCACGCGATGACTCCTATCTCAACTGTTGCTCGTATTTCAAAGCAAAAATCGCTCGCTCGACGGCTCGTATCTCAAAAATCTCGTATGTTAGGGCACTCGTATCTCGAGGTACTCCTGTAATAATAATAATAATAATAATAATAATAATAATAATAATAATAAACAGTAGAAGGTCCCTGTAGCTGGGATGAGGTGGGAACCAGGCCTCCAGGACAAGGCAAGGGCTGGTTACTAGAGCAGAGTCTGAGGCCAGGGAGACATGTGGCCTGACTCCTGATGTTCCTGTTGACAGTTGGGTCCCCAAGCTACCGATGTGGCTTGCTCTGCACATGGAGCTTCCCCTGTTCAGCCACGGGACCTAGCCCTGGAACAAGCTGGTTAAATAGGCTGGTCGCGCCTCTCAGTATGTGAAGTCCGGGAATGTGTAGGGCGTTGGAAAATCCTGTCTTTTGAGTCACGTTTTCCCAGGCCCTCTGATGACTAACCTGAGCTTCTTCAGCCTTTGCTCCTCCCCACATCATGGTACAGTGGCACCTCGAGATCCGAGTTTAATTCGTTCTGTAACCTTGAGGTGTGGGAAACGATGAGACACCCAAGTCGTAAACCGGTGGGTCCTGTGCAGCCGGCCAATCCACTCGATTACTCGTATCTCAACTGTTGCTCGTATTTCAAAGCAAAAATCGCTCGCTCGAGGGCTTGTATCTCAAAAATCTCGTATGTTAGGGCACTTGTATCTCAAGGTACCACTGTACTGGTTTGAGGACCTTCCTTTTCTTTCCACTCTGATTTTTAGATTAAAATGAGAATTATGTGAAAACCATTGTGAGGGTGGAGACCACTGATTAAACCTTCTCTGTATCAGACAAATGCTGGCAGCTACAGGCTCTCGATGAGGAGTCTCAGGTCACTTTCTCCTGGGCTCCGGCCGGGTCAGGTAACTAGATAAACTGACTTAACACCAAGGGCATTGCCCTCCCCAGACAGGCAGGACGCAGAGCCAATACCCTCCGAACCCCAGGCTCTCCTTGCTCCCTCGGTCTTGAGGATGTCGGGGGGCACTGAGGGGGTGCTGCGTGCTGGCTGCTGGGCTCGGCAGCGTGGCCCGGAGCACCTTTATCAGGAGCTGGCCAACCCTAATCCCCCGTAGGTCAGGAGGCTCTTCAGCTGTTGCGCCTTTGTGTACCTTCCTTCCTCTTGAAAAGAGAAGAGGGCAGTCAGCCCTTCCATGAATTCAGTTTACCCTTTGGAATTTCTCAGCTGGTGATCGAGAAAACCGCATTTGGCTGAAACCGGTGCGGCTCAGTGGATAGATCATCGGTCTGCGGGCTGAAAGGCCCCAGGTTCGATTCCGGGCAAGGGCATGTTGCGGGCACATCCCTAGTGGTGAGAGTGCAGGAGGCAGCTGATCGATGTCTCTCTCTCATCGATGTTTCTAACTTTCTATCCCTCTCCCTTCCTCTCTGTACAGAATCAATAAAAAATATATATATATATATATATTTTTTAAAGAAAGAAAACCGCATCTGTTACAAGTGGAAGGGACTTAACTGAGAGTGAGTTTCGTTATAGACCCATTTGCAAGGATGCCGACACCAAAGGCCGCCAGGGAAGCAGTTTTGCATTGTGTCTTTTCACCGAGCTGTAGGGTGGAGGTTTCATTGTTCTCCCGGCTCATCTTAGCCAAGCCCACAAGGACAGGGTTTCGTAACTTCACATTTTTCTAAATGCAAGTGAACTGAGCGGGCACACTCTTCTGAAGTGACATTCGAGATGTAGTTTGATCAGATCTGGACTCTGGAGTTTCTCTCTCCTCTTCACACACATCTGTGCCTCCTACCAGCCTGCCCCTGCTCACATAATAGCCATGCGCGGCCATCCAGTCCGCCTGGTACTGGAAGTGTGTTTGTTGTTGGCTGAATTTGTGTCCAGTGTGATTTGGAGCACCATGCCGAGCGTGTGAGGATTTAAAAATTAATTAAGCTGCCCTAACTAGTTTGGCTCAGTAGATAGAGCATCTGCCTGCAGACTGAAGAGTCCCAGGTTCGATTCCGGTCAAGGGCATGTACCTTGGTTGCAGGCACATCCCCAGTGGTGAGTGTGCCGGATGCAGCTGATCAATGTCTCTCTCTCATTGATATTTCTAACTTTCTATCTCTCTCCCTTCCTCTCTGTAGAAAATCAATAAAATATGTTTAAAAAATTAATTAACCGAAATAAAATTGAAATCACCAGTCTGGGTTCCTTGATAATATCTTTGCTGAGACATTAAATGATAAATGATTGGACAGTTGAAGTGGTGAGATCCCAAGGAGAGAAAACAAGATTCAGGCCCCTGAGCTTTGAGTCCAGTCACTGTTTGCCCTGTGAGCTCAAGTCTGTGCCTTTTCCTTTGTTTTTCTGGCTCCAGCGAGCAAGCGAGCCATAGCAGGCCCAGGCAGTATTGCACGAAGGGAGAATGGATGCCCAGAACTCGCTCTGAGAGCCTCCAGGCAAACACACTACGTTTCCCCGAAAATAAGACAGTGTCTTCTATTAATTTTTGCCCCCAAAGATGCGCTAGGTCTGATTTTCAGGGGATGTCTTATTTTTCCATAAAGAATAATACAGTACACGTGTATTGTTGACCAAAAAAACAGGAAATTTATTACCTGTGGATGGTACGGTAGTCGTCATCACAAACCAGCTCCCTGATGGGCCGCAGCGCAGCCGGAGCTGTTCAGGCAGGGCGAGGTCTCTTTAAATCAGGAGTCAGACGCCTGACATAGCTTCGGGGGCCTTATATTCTGGGGAGGCCTTAGGTTTAGGGGGATGCCTTATATTTCAGCGAATGGCAAAACGGGAAGTAGGTCTTATTTTCAGGGGATGTCTTACTTTCGGGGAAACAGAGTAGTTCATCCTTCATGCTCTTAGCCCTTGCCTCAGAGGCTCGGGCCGCCAGCCAGGGCCCCAGAGACCGGCCGAGGGGTGCCGGTCCTGGTGATGGGAACCCCGTTCTCCCGCAGATGCGCTGAGAGAATACACGCCAATGCACTGTGTGTGTCACAGACCCTACAGCCCGAGTCTCCAAGACACAGCGGGAGCGGAATGATAGGTGACACTGGGCTTAAATGGCAGGAAACAGACTCAGTACACTCGCTAAGGCTTCTGTGTCCACCAGGCCTCTGTCCACCCAGCCGGCCCCGGAAGCCCCCAGCCAGACCCCACTCTGCTTCACGGGAGCTGATTGGGGGGGAGGCGCTGGGACCCACTGGCTTCCCGGGACCACCTCACGCTGCTCCCCACCATCAAGCCAGGCCATGGCAGCCTCAGCCCCACCCCGCTCACCGGATCAGACAGGACTGCACCTGGGTACAGTTCTGGGGCCTTCCCATTCAGATATTTATAGGAATACTCATTAGGGGGAGCTGCCACTTATGAATTGTTACCCTCAATTCTACAGGAGAGAACACTTCAGAGCAGTGGTTCTCAACCTTCCTAATGCCACGTCCCTTTAATGCAGCTCCTCATGTGGTGGTGACCCCCAACCATAAGATTATTTTCAGTGCTACTTCGTTGCCACGTTCCTTTAATGCAGTTCCTCATGTTGTGGTGACCCCCAACCATAAAATTATTTTCGTTGCTAAATTATTTTATGGTTGGGGGCCACCACCACATGCGGAACTGCATTAAAGGGACATGGCATTAGGAAGGTTGAGAACCACTGCTTCAGAGCGAAAGATGGAATGAAGCAGTCAGGGTGGTGGGCGAGGGGCTGAGCGGAGAGGTCAGACCAGCCGATGTGGACCTGGGCTCCCCTGTTCCTGGCTGTCCGGTTTCTGGCAAGTGACCAACTAGAATTTATCGAAACTTCGGTTTCTTCACTGGCCGCTCTGCGAGGACCATCCCTAACTTGCTCACCACGATGCCCTTCAGGCCCGGTACGCTGACTGGCATCAAATCGCTCCTGCAAACCCAGCGGATGAAGAAAGGGTTTCCTGGAGTCATTTTTACTGCTCGTAACATCTCCCGGCGTACCAGCCGGGAGAGGAGACGGAGGGCACGGCCATCTGTGCCAGCTCTCCCCGTGGTCTCTATGGGAACAACCTCCGGGGGAGGGAGGAGAGAGGCTCTGTAGTGTCTGGCCCGCTGTGCCTGAGCATCTAGCCAGGAGGTCAGGCACGATGCTTCGGCGTGGGCCGCGCAGGCCGGCCAGCCCTCCTCCCTCAGAGAACTGGTAGTGCCCAGCAAGGACTTGGCATTTTTTAAAAAATATATTTTATTGATTGTTTACAGAAAGGAAGAAAGAGGGATAGAGAGTCAGAAACATCCATGAGAGAGAGACATCCATCAGCTGCCTCCTGCACGCCCCCCACTGGAGATGTGCCCGCCACCAAGGTACGTGCCCACGACCGGAATCGAACCTGGGACCTTTCAGTCCGCAGGCCGACGCTCTATCCACTGAGCCAAACCGGTTCCGGCAAGGGCTTTGCATTTGGATAACATTTCGCTTCCTCGTATATTACTGTATTGTGTCTAGGTAGGATGTTGCCGTGTTCCCCATGGCGTCCTTTCCGTTTAATAGCATGATCCTCCCCTAAAGGCAGGACTGTGGACCCTCCCTCCCTGGCTGTGTGTGAGGTGGACACCCAAATATGCGGAGTTTTCCTCTCTTTCCTGTTTAACTCGATGTTAGTCCGTCCGAACTGCACTGCTCCAGAGACTAGCTGCTGTCGGCGTCCACACTCACATCCAACATCCTTTGCAGATCGGGAGGAGAGGCGGAGCACAGTGGCCCAGGGAGCGAGAAGCAGGGCTGTGGGAGCAGACACAAGCACCCCTAACTGCCCTCCCCTGCAGGCTTGCTCACCCGTTACAAGCGGTCTCGGTGAATGGAGCTCATTTCTGACTCTAGTTGTGTTCCTCTTGTTGTTCTCCCTCAGCGAATGCCCAGGCCGCCTCAAAAGACAGACTCCGTTGTCTATTTTTAGTTTCTGTGTCACCCACAGGGTGCCTTTGCTTTGTTCGGACTCTTTCCTTGTGGGAAGGGCTGTTAGCACACATGAGCTCAGAGAAAACGGCCTGTCCGGCAGCCACTGCCCCTCGTTGTGTTGGCGGTGAGCACCAAGGCATGAAAGGAGGCATCTTGCCCAGGCTGGTGTGGCTCAGGGGTTGAAGGTTGACCCATGAACCAAGAGGTCAAG
This sequence comes from Lasiurus cinereus, assembly GCA_011751065.1. Taxonomy (NCBI): domain Eukaryota; kingdom Metazoa; phylum Chordata; class Mammalia; order Chiroptera; family Vespertilionidae; genus Lasiurus; species Lasiurus cinereus. The sequence continues at coordinate 59,861,042 of JAAGEH010000480.1, forward strand.
GTTTGATTCCTGGTCAGGGCACATGCTTGGGTTGCAGGCTCCATCCCCAGTACGGGGTGTGCAGGAGGCAGCCCATCAGTGATTCTTAGCATTGATGTTTCTATTTCTCTGTCCCTCTCCCTTCCTCTCTGAAATCAATGAACATGTGTGTGTGTGTGTGTGTGTGTGTGTGTGTGTGTGTGTGTGTATATATATATATATATATTTTTTTTTTTTAAGAAAGGAGGCATCTGCAAATCTGCTCCAAGGGCTCAGCCTGGACTATCTGCCAGGATGGTCCCTTGGAATGTTTGTGCCATGCTCTGCTCTGTGCTTCCCTCTTACCTCAGTCTTCCTTACCACCACCTCCTCCCTCACTTCAGGACAAGCCCTAAGAAACCGCCCTCTGCCACTCCCTGCTAATGGAGCACAATAAATGTAAGCAAATATTTTATGTTTCATTTATCTCCTTTTCTTTATTATTCGGCAGAGGCATTTTATATCTTCAAAGAAAAGACATTCCAAAATAGCAAAGAAGTCACCTCTTCTCTCTAGAAAGATCTAGGAAGCAGAAGTCTAGTTAAACACACTTTCCTCAGAATCTGTTTCTACCAAAGAAGAAACACTTTGAGGTGAAAAAATCTTTTAGTTTCACACTCACGTTTTAATTTCTCATGTAAATAGTGTCCAGTTGTAAAAACTCTTATTCATTAAGAGGTGGGAATGAAACTCATGCATTGTAATTCACTTGCTTGTGAAACAGTCAACATTCTTAAGCAAAAAATAATTTCACAAGGAATTTTAAATCCAAACAAAATCAGCTACTGGTCTGGTTTTCCTCTGGGCTTTTTTTAAAAGGCCAGTAACGGGACAATTTTAGGAACTACTTCAAATTCAATATTTATTTATACTAAGACTACAGGAACAACAAGGTGAGAAAAAAGTTTAAAGCGTGAGATAAAGGAGAAATTCTGGAATCAGAATCGTGTGACATTAGATAAACAGTTATCTCGGTCTCCTTATTTCTTTAAAAAGAGACAAAATAGCACCAACATTCCCTGAATGTTGTTGCTCTGTGGTTCAAGTTAGCAATGACTCACAACTTCATTCAGCAGAAGAATTCTTGAGGTATCCCTGGTTAACGCAAACCTTCTACTGCCCCTGTGGTCTTTGCAGGCTCCCCCCTCATCCTCTGCTCTTCCTGCTACACATCTTTTGCCCACTAAGCTGAGGCCCAATCAATTTTTTTCTTTCTTGCATAACTACTATTCCTAAAATATTTCTTCTGTTATCAGAGATGAGCACTTAGTAGGCCTGTCCATTTGATTTGATACTAAGATGGGTACTTACCGATCGTCAGAAGTCAAGCTATGTGTATTATATAGTGACATTCCCAGCTTTCCTCTTGGGGCCAATTTGCCCATTTTGAACATTTGTACGTTAGCTGAGGTATACATGTTCCATACTGTCACCTAGTGGTGCTTGCTCGTCCACCAACAGCTTAATTTTGGCACAGCTGCCATTGTCATACCAATGTTTCTGTAATGACTTGAATCCTGTAGTCAACCAGTTTTTATTGAGTAGCTAGGATATATCAAGCCCTATGTTGGGCACTAGGGCTCCAGTAAGAAAAGGAAATAGCAAAAACCCCAAATCGAAATCCCTGCCTTTGTGGAGCTTATATATTAGTAGAGGCCCGGTGCATGGATCTGTGCACGGATGAGGTCCCTCCCCATGACCTGTGCCTCCTGCGGGGATCAGGCCAAAACCCAGAAGTCCGACATCCCCTGAGGGATGGAGCGGTACCGAAGCCACAGACAGTGGGGGAGGAGCTTCAGCCGGGGCTGGCGCAGCTCTGCTGCTGCTTATCCCGGCCCCACTGCACCTGCCACCACCACCACTGCCTCCACCACCACCGCCACCACCACCACAGCTGTGCTCGCCAGCCACGAGCCCGGCTTCTGGCTGAGGGGCACTCCTGCTTTGGGAGCGCACTGACCACCAGGGGCAGCTCCTGCATCCACTGTCTACCCCCTGGTGATCAGTGCATGTCATAGCCACCGGTCATTTCAGCTATTCCATTGTAAAGGTCACTTAGGCTTTTATATATATAGATACTAGTGGCCCAGTGCACAGATTCGTGCACATTGAAAGGAAATTAACTAGAAAGTGGGCAGCGGGGTGGGCAAGATGGCTGGACATGCCCTGGAGCCAACCTTCTGTGGTCCTTCCCTGGCTGGCCACACCTGGGGTAGTGCTGGCTTGAAGGGTATCTACAGTCACCACAGTTTGGCAGTAAACCAGATTCGGGGCTGACAGTGCCCCAGCCACAACATAAGCCGTGGCCAAAGGTGGAGTCACACGGCTCCATGAGGAATCGGGTGCCCTCCCCTCTGGTTCCGGGCTGCATCACCCGAGAACCGCCACTGCCAAGTCACCATAGCTCCGCAGCTCCAGTGTTGAGCATCTGCCCCCTGGTGGTCAGTGTGTGTCATATCTATCAGCTGGTTGAATGGTTGCTTAGCCTTTCATATATATAGATTGCAATTTATTTTTTAAGTAGAAAAGTTTATTAATTGAGAATTGTAGATATGTAATTTTATACAATTGAAACTAATTAGGTGCTAAAGGTGGAAAATGTTAGACTTGGATGAGTGCTTATTATGCTGAAAGATCCAAGTATGTTTAAATAGCAACACAAACTTCTGAAAATATAGCCCTGGCCGGTGTGGCTCAGTTGGTTGGGTGTGATCTGTACATAGTTTGATTCCTGGTCAGGGCACATACCCTGATTGTGGGTCTGATCCCTGGTTGGGGAATGTGCAGGAGGCAGCCCATCGATGTTTCACTCTCATGTCAGTGTTTATCTAAAACATTTTGATAAAGAGTTTTTAAGTAAAAATTATGCAAATACAGAACTATCTAAATGCAAAGCTTTAAGGATGTCACAATATGTTATTCTAAATGTACGGCTCACAGATACCCTACTTTAGACTGTGATTTATTCTCCACAGAGGTCTGCATTAGCAGTTCTGAAACTATTGTGTGTGTTTTGGGACTGAGAACATACATTGTGCATAATGATGGCCAAAAGTCTTTTTTTTTTCTTCATGGAAAGTAGTTACAATACTTACCCCTTTTCACAATAGCATGTAGTTAGAATGAACCATGTGTTGTTGGATTGGAAGTGGAGGCATCTATTTCATACTGATTTCACATATACATGTAAAAAGCTAGATGGGTACAGAAATAGACATAGATGCATGTAAGTGTGTATGCGTGTATTTCTGAACTCTTCATTGAAGGGAGCTAGCAGCTGGAAAACCTAATACCAATGAGCACACTTAATGCCCAAATCTTAGTTTCTGAATATCATTTTTTTAATAATATAAACTACAGTGGTGCTTTTTGAAAATACTGAGCGTTGGGACAGTGAAAGTACAAAATGAACCTGGAAGAATGGGGGATGTCAGAAAGGAAGCAAATGCTCAACAAATCACAGGCCCAGCCAGCATGGCTCAGTGGTTGAGTGTCAATCTATAAACAGGAGGTCAGGGTTCCATTCCCAGTTAGACCATATGCCAGGGTTGTGGGCTCCATCCCCACTGTGGGGCTCGCAGGAGGCAGCCAAACAATGATTCTCTCTCATCATTGAGGTGTTTATCTCTCTCTCCCTCTCCCTTCCTCTCTGAAATCAATAAAAACATTTAAGTAATTTTTAAAAAAAAATTATGACAGCATGTGGAAGGTACTAGAGCCAACTTGGACTTCCCAGGGGCTGCACCTGGAACAAGTTAAGCAAAATATAAATAATGATACTGATGAGGTATCACCCATAATATACAGGCATCCCTTGGGTTACGTCGGACTCGACATATGTCCTGTTGTGGTTACATTGCCATCTCCTGCTTATTTGTAAAAAGAAGAAGTTCCATCATGTGGACGTATGTACATATGTGCTTTATGTTTTTCATTATTTATTTACCACAAGTAAAGTTTAGGGATTGTTATCTTTCTTTTAATTTTTTTTTTTACTGTTTCACTTCAATACTACTGTGTCTGTGCTCCATGTGAGTGACGTAGGTGCTCATGTAGGTGGGTTCCGACTTACGGCGAAAATCACGTTACATCACGCCATAGGAACGGATCTCTGACAGAACCCAAGGACCTACTGTAAAATTTTAAGAACTTATACTAGCATAAATATATAGTTGAAATCAAAATTAAAGAGAAGTAAAGAATAGATAGCTCTTCATTATAATAGAATTTCAATCTTCAAATGAAGAAAAATTGATGGAATGTTTAAAAGTCACAACTTGATGAAGACCACAGTAGTAATTGTTTCAGGCAAGAACCATTAGGGGACCCTAAAATTAATGGGAAAATTATCCTGAGAAAGAATATATGTATAAATTCAGCATATACCTCCGTAAGACGCGTTTTAACTCTAAAGGAAAAAATAGCAACTTTCTAGTGGATGAACCTAGCACACATCAACTTAACCAAGTGACCCAAGATAGCAGCACTAGTAATACATTGATATGATGAGCTGAGCAGGGCATAATATCATTTTAATCTCAAATATATGTGACTTGAATTTATTCACAAGCAAATGGACAAATGTCATTGAAGGCTATAAATAAGTAGCTCACCTGTACACTTCAAAAGTTTCAGGGTCAGGAACAGCAAAGAACTGTCCAAGATCAGAGGCAATCATGGAGACAAGCAACTAAATGCAATGTGCTATCGTGGGTCAGATCCCAGATTAGAGGAAGGACATTAATGAAACACTTGGTGAAATTTGAAAAAGATTTGCAGATTATTTAAAAGTAGTTTCAATTTCCTACTTTTAATCATTGTACAATCCTATATAATAAAGAGGTAATATGCAAATTGACCCTCACATCCTCACAAGATGGCTGCCTAAGACCAGGCTGGCAGGAGGGTTAGTGAGGGATGACCAAACGACTGACCTGCAGGCTGCATGGTGTGACCAGGCCATCGAGGGGGAGGGACAGTAAGAGGTAACCAGGCTGGTGGGGAGGGGGTGCAGTTGGGGGTGACCAGTCTGGCAGGGGGACAGTTGGGGGTGATTAGGCTGGCAGGCGGGGCAGTGAGGGGCCCCTAGATTGGCAGGGGGCACAGGAGGACAGTTGGGGGTGACCAGGCCAGCAGGGGGGGCAGTTATGAGTGACCAGGCCAGTGGGGGTGCTGTTAGGAGCAACCAGGCTGGCAGGGAGGAGGCAGTTGGGGGCGACCTGGCCAGTAGCGTAGGGAAGGTAGGGTTGACCAGGCCGGCACACAGAGACAGTGAGAAGTGATCAGGCTGGTGGTTTGGGGGTGGCAGTTAGGGACAACTAGGCAGGCAGGCAGGCAGATGAGCGATTAGGAGCTTGTGGTCCAGGATTGTGAGAGGGATGTCCGACTTCCCTACCAGGATTGGGCCTAAACGGGCAGTCAGACATCCCTCGAGAGGTCCCAGATTGGAGAGGGTGCAGGCTAGGCTGAGGGACACCAACCCCTGCCCCCCCATGCACAAATTTCGTGTACTGGGCCTCTAGTGGTTATGTAAAATTTTAACTATTGGGGTAGCTGGAGGAAGGATGTACTGAAATGTATTATTTTTGCAAGTAGGAAATTATTTTGTGACTGTCCAAATATACCTACCAAAAGACATAAAATTGTCAGAGTGGTAAGAAAATAAGACTCAACTATATGCTGTGTACAAGAAACCCCCATTAAATATAAAGGCTCAGATCATTAAAAGTAAATCGATGGATAAAGATACACCATCATGACCCTAATCAAAAGAAAGCTGAAGTACTAATACAAATATTAATTTTAGACAAAGCAGACATAAAAGCAAGAAAAATGTCAGAAGGGACATTACACAATCATAAAAGGATCCATTCCCTAACCATACATAATAACCACTAATACATACACACACACACTCATATATATATACATATATATATATATATATATATATATATATATACAGCCAGCAACAGTCTCCAAACAGATGAAGCTAAAACTGAGAGAAATAAAACAAAAAGAGACAAACCAACTATTTGTGTTGCATACGTCAGCATCCCTCTTTCAATAACTGAGAGAGCAGGTGAATTACTCAGTGTCCAAATGACCTGCACAGCACCATCCGTGATCTGGTCCAAGTGCCAGTGACAGGACCCTCCATCCACACCAGCAGAACACACACTCTTCTCAAGCTCACATGGAGCATCTGCTGAAATAGGCCGCACTTACACCATAAAACGCACCTTATAATTTTAGAAATATAGAAATCACACAAAGTATGTCCGCAGACCACATGGAATTAAATTAGGAATCATTAACAGCAAGGCAGCTGGAATATAAAACTCCATTTGGAGCTAATTTTTGTATAAATTGTAAGGTCAGGGTCTAGGTTCATGTTTATGCATACGGACATCCAGTTATTCCAGCAACAGGTCTTGAAAAACATTTCACCATTGAGTTGTCTTTGTACTTTTGCAAATACCAGTTGGTTATATTTTGTTGGGGGTCTACCTCTGGACTGTATTATTCCACTGATCTGTGTGTCTGTTCCTTCACCCATGTAGCATTCTCACAAATCTTTAATTGGATCATGTGAAGTCCTCCAGTTTTGTTCTTCTTCAGTGTTACATTGGTTATTCCTGTTCCTTCAATTTCCATATCAATTTTAGGATCAGCTTGTTGATGTCTACAGAGTAGCTCGTGGTGATTTTGATTGGGTTTGCATAAAACCTATAGACCAGGTTGGAAAGAACTGACATTTTAAAAACAAGGTTAAGCATTACAATACATGAACATGGGATATCATTCCATTTTTAAAAGATCTTTGACTATTTTCATCAGAATCTTCTAATTTTTCGCGTACAGATCTTGTGTATACTTTGTTAGAGTTATCCACAATTACTTTTATTTTGGTGCTAACTTTCTGTTACTCATTTCTAATTTAAGCTTCTGAAACCCATGCAGAAACAGCTCTAAATATCCCATGGAGTGTTGACCACAGAACTGTTTAGAAAGCAGGGGATTCCACCAGATTTAAATGGATGGTTCTATATATCAGGATTCAACCTGTCTTCTGTAGGATGAAAGCAGCAGGGACTGACTGATATAGTACATTTACCAGTAGGAATGTAATAACCATATCCAAACATTATATATATGTACCCTGCATGCACCCTAACCTTAGACTGATTGAATATGTGTCAACTCTTACACCCACCTATTCAGGTGGGTGCAGATGGGGGAGTAATGCATTCACATTTTCAGGGTACACGGATGGCCTCATACATCTGGGGAAAAATGCCTCTTGTTTTCATTGTTTTAATAAGTGCACAAGGTTCTTTTGGAGAAGTTCCTCATTTCCTTTGGGGACTCAGTATACCCCCCCACCCCCCAGTAATCTGAGATACATACAGGCTTTGCCTTTTATTCTGCAGAGGCTTGAAATAAACCTCAAGTGAAAATGCAAAATAGTAGCGAGGAGAAGGGGAATTTTCAGTCAGAGTTTTGCAAAGGTGCCCCTGCCCATGTGGCTCGTTGGTTGGCCATCATCCTGTGCACCAACAGGTTGCGGGTTCGATTCCTCGTCAGGGCACCTGCCTGGGTTGTGGGCTTGATCTCTAGGAGGGGTCCTGTTTAGTAGTTAGAGTGCTTTGTCATTTCCTACGTCCAGTCCTGGGATCCCTGACCTCCAACGTTGCGTGCATTCAGGTTTGAGGTTCGTGCGGCAGTGGTCACTGGTTTTGACAAGTGCAGAGTGTCTTGAATTCACCATTGCTGGCATACGGCCATGGAGAATAGCTCTGTCACCCAAAAACTCCCCTCTTCTCCACGTATTCAAACCATCTCCACACCAAACACGGGGAAACCACTGGCCTTTTCACCGCAGCCAGAGTTCTGCCTGTTCTAGAAGCCAGAGAAGAGGAAGAGACAGACTTCCCGTTAGCCACCTGCATTTACGATTTCTCTGTAACTTTTCACTGTGTTCCTTCACACGATTGCACTCCATAGGTGTATCAGGCTGGATTGCCCAGTCACGTTTATTTTAAAAAATATATATTTTATTGATATTTTTACAGAGAAGAAGGGAGAGGGATAGAGAGTTAGAAACATCGATGAGAGAAATATCGATCAACCGCCCCCTGTACGCCCCCTATTGGGTGGGGATGTGCCTGCAACCAAGGTACATGCCCTTGACCGGAATCGAACCTGGGACCTTTCAGTCCCCAGGCCGACGCTCTGTCCACTGAGCCACACCGGTTGCGGCTTCCTTTAGAAGGACACTCACTAGCTCCCAGTGGTTGGTGATAAAACTCTCACAAGCAGCTTTCTGCGTGGAGACAGAGTTTCAGACCAGTTGGGTAGAAACCTCAGCGTGATTGCTCGATTTCACAGGTTCCCAAACCTATGTCTTGCTTTGTAAGAAACTGCTGAACTGTCTGTCAAAGTGATTGTACCGTTTTTGCAAAACCACCAGCAAATAAATCGCAGTTTCTGTTGGCCTACCTTCTTCTCAGCCAGCAGCATTGGCAGATTTTTTCTGAAATGTAGCCACTCTGACAGGTGTGGTGTCATTTTATTGCATTTAAATGTACAACTGACTGAGGACAAGTGGTGCTGAGCATCTTCTCTGTGTGCCTCTGCCAGATATTTACCTGCTTGCCTGCGACATAGGCTTAGCGTTTCGATCCATTTCTAATTGTTTGTTTCCTAATGGTTGAGTTTTCAGAGATTCTTTTTTGTTTGTTTGTTGTTGGTTTTTATATATTTGGGTTACAAGTCCCTTTATCAGATCTGATATGTGTTTTGCAGATATTTCCTCCCAGCCTGTGGCTTGTTTTTTTCATTCTCTTAAGAGTGTTTTTACGGAGCCGTTTTATTTCCAATAAAGTCCAAATTACATCTTCCTTTCACAGATCATACTGTTGACGTTGCATTTGAAAACTCATTGCCAAGCTGAAGGTCACATAGATTTTTCTCTCAAATTTTTCCTAGAAGTTTTATTATTTTACAGTTAGGGCTATCTTGTTTTTTTTTAAAGTTAATTTCTATGTAAAGTGTATCGTTTATGTTTAATTTTCTTTTTCTTGTTTCATTGCCTGCGAATGTCTACTTGTTCCAGCACCATTTGTTGAAAAGGATTTCTTTTTTTTCATTGATTGCCGCTGCTCCTTTGTCGGTATATTTATTTGGGTGGGTTTCTGGAGTCTCCATTCTATTCCACTGACCAATGGGAATATTCTCCAGTCGCCAGAACCACACTGCGTAGATTGCTGTGGCTTTATAGCATTTTCTGAAACGGTGTCTTGTATGTCCTACATCTTTGTTCTCCTTGATGATACTCTTAGCTATTCTAGGTCTTTTATTTTTCCAGATAAATGTTAGAATGAATGGGTTAATTTCTACAAAATAACTCAAGAGTTTTGTACTTTTCTGTACATAGATCCTGTACATTTTTTATTTTAGATTTATACCTAAGTATTTCAGAGTTTTTTGGTGCTATTACAAATGGTATTAAATTTCAAATTACAAGTGTTCATTGTTGCTTTATAGGAGCGATTGATTTTTGTGTATTGATCTGGCAATCTTGCTATAATTGCTTATTGGTGTTAGGCATTTTGATTTGCAGATTATTAATGGTTTTCTATATAGACAGTCGTGTCCTTTATGAAAAAAACTAGAGGCCCGGTGCATGAAAATTCAGCCCGGTCTGACCCCTCTCACCGTCCAGGAGGCCTCAGGGGCAGGAGGCAACCTGGCAATGCCCTGTCACACCTCTGCTGCTGCCACTGCCAGCATCACAAGCCTCGGCCGGCCCTGGTTACTTGAGATTCAGGTGGCCCTGGGCTGCTGGGCAGCTGCCACCCAAGGCTTGTCTGTGCCTTAGGCTGGCTCTGGGCTGCTGGGGGTGTGAGGGGATTGGGGGACTCTGGAGGCAGGTGTGCAGAACAGCCAAGCCCGAGGGCACTGGGCACCGCCATCTTTGAGGGTACGGCAGTCAATTAGCATATTCCCTCCTTATTGGCTGTGGCTGCCACCATCTTTGAGGGAGTGACAGTCAATTAGCATATCACCTCTTTTTTAGATAATTTTATTTCTTCCTTTATGTGTACCTATTCTTCCCTTTAATTCCTTCCTCTCTGCCTCCCAAACTCACTTCTTCCCTTCTTCTTCCTTCTTTCTTTCTTCACCTTATTGTACTAGCTACCACTTGTCATACTGTGTTGAAAAGGAGTGGTGAGATGGGACATTCTTGCCTTGACCCCAAATATTGGGGGAAATTATCTAGTTACGCACCATTAAAGATGAAGTAAGCTTTAGGCGTTTTTGTAGATGTTCTTTGTCAGTCTGGGGAAATTCCTTTATTCCTAGTTAGCTGGGGATTTTATCATCAGCGGTGTTGGATTTTGTCAAAAGCTTTATCTTTCACCATTGATATGGTCGTATGGTTTTTTTAGCCTCTTGGCATGGTAGATAACAATGATTGAATTTTAAATGTTGAACTGGCCTTCTATATCTGGAATGAATCTAACTTGGTCAGGGGGTATAATGTTTTTAATATATTGTTATTTGTGATTTCTAACATTTTATTGAGGATATTTAGTCTATGTTTATAAGAGATACTGTACTGTAGTTTTTTCTTTCCTAGGATGTCTTAGAATTATTTTGGCATTAAGGTAATGATGGCCTCATAGAATGAGATAAGAACTGTTCCCTCTGCTTCCAGGTTTTAGAAGAGATTGTGGGATGAGATAAATCTTTAAATGGTAGAATTTGGTAGAATTCACCAGTGAGACATACTGGGCTTAGTATTTTCTTTTTTGGAAAGTTATTAATATTTATTCAATTTAATAGATATAGGTCTATTCAGATTATTTATATCGCCTAGTGTGAGTTTTGCTATTTTTTCGCATTCAAGGCATTGGTCCATATTAACTACATTATCACATGGATAGGCATAGTCTTGTTCATAAATTCGCTCTTACTATCCTTTTAATGTATATGTGATGAGTTGTAATGACATAGCATTTTTGAATGTGGTAATTTATATCTTCTTTTTCCTTGGTCTGTCTGTTAGAGGTTTGTTACTATTTTTGTGTGTTTTTCAAAGAACCTGCTTTTGGCTTTATTGATTTTTCCCCAGTTTTTCTATTTTCTATGTTATGTGATTTCTTTTATAATTTGGTATTACTTCCTTTCTTCTTCCTGTTTGGGCTTCTTTTGCTCTTTTTCTTAGTTTCCTAAGGTGAAAGCTAGGTTACTATTTTAAGATTTTTTTTCCTAACATATGTATTGAATGATAGAAATTACCCAGTAAGCACTGCTTTTGCTGCATCCCACAAATTTTTATGTTAATTGATTTAAGAGAGAGAGAGATGGAAGGGAAGGGGGGGAGAGAGAGAGAGAGAGAGAGAGAGAGAGAGAGAAACATCAATGTGAGAAACAACCAGTTTCTTCCTCAATGCACACTGGTCAGGAATGCAATCCACCCTCCCTTGGACAAAATGAACCACACTAGCCAGAGTCACGCATTTTTAATAAGATGTCTGTTTATTTTCATTTATTGCAGAATATTTTTTATTTTTTTCTCAAGACATTTTTTTTAACCCATGTATTATTTATAAGTGTTTTTTAATCTCCAAAATTTGGGAATTTTTTTCAGCTATCCTTCTGTTATTGATTTGTAATTTACTAGTAATTCCATATCATCTGAGGACATACTTTATATCATTTATATTCTTAAATATTGATCACCTTTGTTGTTTGGTCCAGCATGTGGTATACCTTGATAACTGTTCTCTGTGAGCTTGAGAAGAATGTGCGCGCTGCTGTTGTTGGAGAGTCTTATAACTGTCTCTTCGGTCAAGTTGATGGATAGTGCTGTTTGGCCCATCCATATCCTTATTGATTTTCTGCCGGCTTTATCTATCAACACTGGCAGGAAGCTGTTGAAGTCTCAACTGGAGTGGTGGATTTACTTCTCCTTGCAATTCTTCCAGGTTTGGCTGACATATTTTGGTAGCAGGCACAAGCACATTAATGAAATTGGTATGTGTAATTGAAAAACTGATCACATTATCATTATATACTCCTTATTTATTCATGATAATTTTTACTGTTCTGAGGTATGCTTGGTTGAAATTCATGTAGACCAGCTTCTTTTTCTTTTTATTTCTGTTTTAATTTTTTCCATCACCATTTAGCTCTCCTATCCTCTCCTCCAACTCCACCACCTTCTCCCCTCCGTAATCACCACTGTTGTCCGTGTCCATGAGTTTTCTCCCTTTTTTTCTCAATCCCTCCACACCCTCCACCCACACACACACCCCCCTCAGAGCTGTCTCCTCTCTATGAGTCTTAGACCAGCATTTTTTTAAAAAATATATTTTATTGATTTTTTTACAGAGAGGAAGGGAGAGGGATAGAGAGTTAGAAACATCAATGAGAGAGAGAAACACCGATCAGCTGCCTCCTGCACGCCCCCCACTGGGGATGTGCCCGCAACCAAGGTACATGCCCTTGACTGGAATCAAACCTGGGACCCTTGAGTCCGAAGGCCGATGCTCTATCCACCAAGCCAACCGGTTTCGGCATTAAAACAGCATTTTTAATTACACCAACATGCTATATCTTTCTCTATTCTTTTACTTTTAATCTATAGGAATTCTTATATTTAAACTCTGTTTCTTGCAGATGAAATATGGTTGTGTCTTCTTTAGCCATCCACTCTGACAATCTCTGTCTTTTAATTGGTGAGTTTAGGCCATTTACATTTAAATTTATAATATTTATATCATTGGATCAGTATCTATCATTTTGTAGCTTTTTATTTGTTGTATTCCTTGTTTCTTTTTCTCCATTTTTACCATCTTCTCTGATACTGTTTTCTATGATCCCATTTTACATCCTCTCTCAGTATATGAATCATACTTTAAAATATTGTTAGTGACTGATCAATAGAGTTTGCATATTTATAGCTTTTTAGAAGTAAAATTTTTAATTAAAGATTAACATACATGGGGAAAAATGCATAATAATAAGTATATAACAAGCGGATTTTCATAAAGCTCGCAACCTGTGTAATTAGCACATGGATTAGGAAACAGAATGTTGCCAGCATTTTAGAGATGCTCTATGTATCCTCCACCAGTCATTGTGACCCAAAGAAATGCTATACCGGCTTCTGTTACCGTAGATTAATTTTTGGCTGTTTTTAAATAAATCTTCCGTGGTTTAGTTTTGTTGTTACTTGTGCTGGCTTTTATAGATAACTAGAGGCCCAAGGCATGAAAATTCATGCAAGAATGGGCCTTCCTTCCCCTGGCTGCCAGCACCACCTTCACTCTGGCTGGAGCCACTTTTTCACTCTGGCCCAGAGTTGCCTTTATGCCTTTCCAACCTGCCCAGAGGCCTGGAGCTGCTGGGGTGGCATAGAACAACTGTGTCATCACCATGGCAACAATGCAAGCATCACACCCCACCCCGGCCACTCAGCCCCTGTGTATGCAAATTAACCCGCCATATTTGTTTATTCAATTTGCATATTTACTCCCGATTGGCTGGTGGGCATCGCAAAGATACGGTCAATTTGCATCTTACTCTTTTATGAGTGTAGATAGTTGGGGTTCTTGTTGTTGGGCATTTCTAATTGTATGCTCGTTTTTGCTTATCTTAGTCTGGAGCAAACCTGTCTAAATCAAATTGTGGGTGTTTTCCCCTATAAGAATTTATATTTACTATGAGCTGGAGGCAAGGCTGACCTCATTTCTATTTTAACACCCGTCAAGGTCTCTGGCTTAATACAGGAATTTCGGGCACAGATCTAGCAATGTGCTGCTGATCGAATGCTCAGTTTCCTACTGTAATGTTGATATTGACTTTTCTCAGAAGATACTCTAGCCCCTTCGGTGTGTTGTCTGGCTACTGGTCAGTATTCAGTGGATATTTTTGAGGAGTGGTGTGGAAATGAGATACTGTTCCCATGTCCTTTTAGCCCAGCGATGCAATCAGATGTAGCCATGTGTGGATCCTGGAGCTGTTTCCCTGAAGAAGGGCCTTTTAGGGTCTCTTGTTAGCCACACACTAAAAGCAGAAATCTATATTGGACTTTTTCTTGAAATGTATAAAGCAATAATATGCCTTTACTTTGATGAGTAGTCATAGGAAAGTGAGCCACTCTTATCATTATATTCCATAATTAAATTGGTACTTATAAATGGCATAGTTTTCTGATATTTAAAAAATAATGGTCATTTGAATATTTTTAAACAATTTTTACAAGTATAAGGCAGAAGTCACAATGTTACTTAGGCTTAGTAAATGTAATATTCAAACAAAATGGTAAGCTCAAATGATTTTATTTGTCAAAGAAATCTTAATATCTCAAGGATGAATGTTGTTTCAAAATTCCTCTGAGGACCTATCTCTGATCCTCAAGGAGATGCCTCACCTTCCCCTCGTATGTGGGGGTTTGCTCCAATCATCACATCTCATTATAAATTAATGGCGAACATGACGTAAAGGTTTGATTGCCTCATAATATAACTGAGGCTGTTTTTACTAAGTTGGCTGTCTGGTAGGTTGGGCAATCGGTGTCTCCTGAACCAATTGGTAAAGCTCTGCCTAGAGGATTAGTTCAACCTGAAATTCACGATTCATTACGACAAATGGGTATGTGGCCCAGGATCACCAGAATGGACAGTCTGAGTTGAAGTGCCCAAGAGCTGTGCACATAAAAGAGGAACAACTCATTTTTTAAGTTAATTCATTTCCAAAACTCAATGTAAGCTATAAAAAGAAATTAAATGTTGGCGACCTCTGAATGGTTACACTGCTTGTTGGTCAACAGGCCTAATGAAATAATCTCCCATTGAGTTGGGAAATGCTCATTTTAGGAGGGAAAACATGAAAATATAAAACTTTTCTGTTTTGCTTTTTCATGCCTATTACAGTACTGTAGTCCCTGTGAAACTAAAGGTAGTTATTCCTTCAGCTCCCCTATCCCCTATTTAAAAAAAAAAAAGAAAAAAGAAGAAGAGGAGGAGGAAGAGGAGGAGGAGGGGGAGGAGGAAGAGAAGGAGGAGGAGGAGGAGGAGGAAAGTGTTTTAGTATTATTACAGTTATTTTTCTGAGTTTGAACTCAGATGGCTCCCCTGTGAAAACTATTTCTAGAGTCTGTGGTTTTAACAAGGATATTTCTGTTATTCTGACTTTTATCTTTCAGGTTACACTGAATTACAATATAAGGAATAGATGATGATAATATTAATTGGCTCACTTAACAGAAACCAGAGTAAAACTTGGACATATGTTAAAGTATAATGAAAGTTGGGCAGTGGCAGTTTGCTCCCTTTTCTCAAAACAGTTATATTTTATAAGATAATAACTATTCTAAAAGTAGTATAGAAATTCTACAGTAGCACTGACCAATGCATTGAAGATGGATATGTGGATTACTGTGTTAAGACATATATTTTGGAGAAAAGATAAACCATATGGCTAGTGGGAAATAAAGCAATATTTGGGGCCAGAGAAAATGTATTATAATCTCTGTTACAAGGGACATGAGCACCAGACTATTATATTTCTTGGAGTTTATCATAGCTATGACAGCTAGATAAAGATGGCTGCAGAATTGTTGAATGACATGTGACTATAAAATGCAGGAACTGGCTGTGCCATGGACTTGCTTACATAGAGATGTTAAAGGTGGGAATTAAAAAGAAATTCAGCAAATCAATTAGGTTGTCAAATCTAATGTATTCTTAGTTTGCACACTTACTAGTATTTATGGAAATTAACTTTTGGCCAATGGGTTATCTTACCTAATAAAAGACTAATATGCAAATTGACCAAGTGGCTGAATGACTGGTTGCTACGATGTGCACTGACCACCAGAGGGCAAACGCTCAATGCAAGAGCTGCCCCCTGGTGGCCTCCCACAGCGGGAGTGCTGTTCAGCCAACCCTGATCTGGGCTCACTGCTAGCAAACTCAGTGGCGCTGGTGGGAGCCTCTCCCACCTCCACAGCAGCACTAAGGATGTCCAACTGATGGCTTAGGTCCACTCCCCGTGGGCCTAAGCCATCAGCCGGACATCCCCTTGGACTGCGAGAGGGCACAGGCCAGGCTGAGGGACTGATCCCCTCCCCCTTCCTCCTAGTTCACAAATTTCGTGCACCAGGCCTCTAGTATGTAATGATGATCATACCAACCTAAAGTATTGTTAATTTGAGGCCAAACAACGACATTAAATTTCTAAATTTCTCCTTTGGCTGGAAAATGGAATGAAGATACTGATACTATAGCTTAAAAATAAACAGAAATGTTTTTCTGTGTCTTAGTAATGACACCCATACAGATCAGACAACACTTAAACTCTCTCAAATGTATTTCTTTCCTGAATCAGAGGAGAGCGATAACATATCTCAGATGGGCTCTTTGCAAAATAATTTGGGAGAAGAGTCAATAGAATGGAAGTCAACTAATAAAATCAGATTGGTGACATTTTTTATGCAATTCCAAATGCCCCTCTCTGCATTTCTGCTGCTTTGTTTATTCTGTTTCGTTTTGAAATGCGACCATGCTGTATAGCAATCAAGTTGCCGATTATGTTGGCCAGGTGCTTCCTTTACCAGCCCCTTTGGCTGGAAAGAGTTACTAAAGCATAATTCAGAGGAGGAACTCCACTCAATCCAACACAATCTCTCATGAAAAAGGATCAAACTCTCTTAGTGACTCAGCTCAGCAGACAGAGTCATTCTTTGGTGCCTTCGATGGCAGGCTGTCTCAAAGGCCATCCGCAAAGTGTAGATTCCTGTTTTAACATGCCTCCCGGTCTTGGTCTAATACAGTGGTACCTCAAGATACGAGTGCCCTAACAGACAAGATTTTTGAGATACGAGCCGTCGAGTGAGCGATTTTTGCTTTGAAATACGAGCAACATTTGAGATAGGAGTAATTGCACAGATCAGCTGGCTGCACACGACCCACCAGTGTACCGCGACTCTAGCGTCTCCTAGTTTCCCACGCCTCAAGGTTACGGAACGAATTAAACTCGTATCTCGAGGTACCACTGTACTTTAGGTTGGTATAAATTCTTAGGTCTAGAATAGAGTTAACCTGAGCTTTCCATCTTCCCTTTAAAAACTTTAAATGATTTTAAGGCCACATACATGTTGGAATTCACTACAAGTTTAGGTCTCATCAAGGACTGACCCGAAGGCCTTTGCTCTGTTTCTGGGGCGTTCCCCACGATTAGCGATGTACCCATAGAACCCCACTTCGGCCCTTCAGTGCATGGCAGTTTCTGGTACTCATAGGGTGTACCTGTGTCCAAATCCATATCAAAAGTTGGATGCTTGCTCTTTTGAGGGATGGGGGAATGTGGGTAGACGTGATGTCATTCATTCCTGTGGTTTTATTTTTTTATTTTTTATTTTTTTAAATATATTTTATTGATTTTTTTACAGAGAGGAGGGGAGAAGGATAGAGAGTTAGAAACATCGATGAGAGAGAGGCATTGATCAGCCCCCTCCTGCACGCCCCCTACTGGGGATGTGCCCACAACCAGGATACATGTCCTTGACTGGAATCGCACCTGAGACCTTTCGGTCCGCCGGCCCACGCTCTATCCACTGAGCCAAACCGGTTTCGGCTCATTCCTGTGGTTTTAAAGTCATTGTATTTATAACTGCAGCCCAGATGTGTTTTGTAGTTCTTGCTTCTATATTCAAATGCCAGCATGAACAATTCTCCCCGTATTTCAAATTTAACTTTTCTGAAATTAAATGACTGCTTCCTGCCTCTCCTCCCAACCTGCTTCTGCTCCTACCTCAGCCTCCAACTCCCAATTTGCTTCTCCCCGCAACTCCCCTCTCTAAGTCCATGGTTTTCCTGGCCAGACTGCGAAGCTAGGAGACACACAGTCATCCATGACCCAAACCTTTCCCTCCCCTGCCGCATGCCACCCCCTGCCTTTTTTTGTATTTATTTATTATTTATTATTTTTATTTTTTTAATACATTTTATTGATTTTTTACAGAGAGGAAGGGAGAGAGATAGTCAGAAACATCGATGAGAGAGAGACATCGATCAGCCGCCTCCTGCACACCCCACTGTGGAGATGTGCCCGCAAGGTACATGCCCCCAACCGGAATCGAACCCAGGACCTTTCAGTCCGCAAGCCGACGCTCTATCCACTGAGCCAAACCGGTCTCGGCCCTTTTTCTGTATTTAAAACATACCTCCAACCCATCGTTCCTCTTCTTTTACTGCAGCCATCACTTTCTGAGCCATTGCCACAGTACTTCACCCAAGCTCCAAGGACTACTTCAAGCTTCCTAACTGGTCTTCTTTTTCTCCTTTTTTAAAAATATATTTTATTGAATTTTAACAGAGAGGAAGGGAGAGGGATAGAGAGTTAGAAACATCCATGAGAGAGAAACATCTATCAGTTGCCTCCTGCACGCCACCTACTGGAGATGTGCCTGCAACCAAGGTACATGCCCTTGGCCGGAATCGAACCTAGGATCCTTCAGTCCGCAGGCCGGCACTCTATCCACTGAGCCACACCGGCTTTGGCCTAACTGGTCTTCTTGCTTCCATGCTGGCCCCATTGCCATCCTTCACCAAACTTATAAAAATGCATTTCAGATCATTTAATTCTCCTGCTGAAAACCCTTTATTCGTTTCCCGCTGGATCAATGATAAAATGCAAAGATCTTATCACAGAGAGCATGTCCTCCAAGATCTGGCCAGAGGGGACTGTGCAGACCTCAGACGACCCTACCTCTCTTTCAAGTTCAGTGAGGGCCAGGGTTCCTGGCCTTGCTTTCAGTCCTCAAATACGCCAACACCTCTTCCCTTCAGACCTCTGTGCTGTGACTGACTTCCTGGACCTTTTTCTGATTGACCCTATGCCACCCTTTAAGTTCCAAGATAAATGTCACCCATTTAGAGAGAACAACACTTACCTATCTGAAGCACCAGTTATTCCCTCGCTTATGATTTTTGTAGAAAAAAAAATGTAGTTGCTTTCGATGAGGAGCATCTACCTACCTATCTATATCTATGTCTATTATTGACTACTTTGATTCTAGAGCCTACCAGAGTAATTGATGCTCAGGAAATATTTGTTGAATGAAAGCATAATGACATGAATGGATGAAGGCTTATTTATTTCTTGAACACTTATTTTTCTCATTACAGATTAGATGTTGTTTGTACTGCAACATTCTGTTGATGAATATGTAGTGTTGGGTGAACATTTGTGATTGATAGTGAAAGGTAAGATTTTCAGATTTAAAAAATGTCATCAACAAAATCACCTTAAGTTGGGAGATATTTTATTTTTCTAAGAAAATCACATTGATGATACCTCAATATTTGAATTATCTTTAATGAAAATATAATTTTTGCCTGGCTAGGGCGCTCAATGATTGAGCATCAACCTATGAATCAAGAGATCACGGTTCGATTCCCAGTCAGGGCACATGCCCGGGTAGCGGGCTCCATCCTCAGTAGAGGGCGTGCAGGAGGCAAACAATCAATGATTCTCTGGTATCATTGATGTTTCTCTCTCTCTCTCTCCCTCTCCCTTCGTCTCTGAAATCAATACAAAAACATACTTAAAATATAATTCTCTGATATAATAATTTTGACTTCCTCCCCCATAAGTAAGTAGCTGTAAGGACCCTGGGCCAGGGATAGGGATTTGTATGAAGTCACTGTTTGGAGAGAGATGCTCTGTAGAGAGCAATTCTGAAGTCACCTTCTTGATCAGTGGTTCTCAACCTTCCTAAGGCCGTGACCCTTGCATACAGTTCCTCATGGGGTGGTGACCCCCAACCATGAAATGTTGCTACTGTTCTGCATCGTGATGTAAATATCTGCATTTTCCGATGATCTTAGGCGACCCCTGTGAAAGGGTCGTTTGACCCCCAAAGGGGTTGCGACCCACAGGTTGAGAACTGCTGAGTTAAAGGTAAAGGGGGCGCTGAAACCGGTTTGGCTCAGTGGATAGAACATCAGCCTGTGGACTGAAAGGTCCCAGGTGCGGTTCCGGCCAAGGGCATGTACCTTGGTTGCGGGCACATCTCTAGTAGGGGGTGTGCAGAAGGCAGCTGATTGATGTCTCTCATTGATGTTTCTGGCTCTCTCTCCCTCTCCCTTCCTCTCTGTAAAAAATCAAAATATATTAAAAAAAAAAAAAGTAAAGGAGGGAAATAAACCCAAAGCTGCTGAATCGGATGTTAGATTTGTCAGGTGCACATGCTCTTAGTCAGGGTGGGGACCATCCGGCCCACGGACCTATAAGGCCTTTGAAATCCTTGGGTCCGGCCCTGCCACGGCATTGGGGGTGAGTTAATGGAATGTTTGACCAAATGCAGCAGGCTAGTTTAAGCGGATAATTCTGCGTGGCCTGTGAATGATGTTGTAAATATCCAAAAGGCCCTCGGCAGGAAAAGGTTCCCCACCCCTGCTAGGGGTGAAAGACGTTGGCAGCCTAGACCAGCAGTA
Organism: Lasiurus cinereus; assembly: GCA_011751065.1. Lineage (NCBI taxonomy): Eukaryota > Metazoa > Chordata > Mammalia > Chiroptera > Vespertilionidae > Lasiurus > Lasiurus cinereus. The sequence continues at coordinate 59,881,576 of JAAGEH010000480.1, forward strand.
ATGAGCACCCGTGTGGACCACAGTACATTTTGGGGTTCGCTCTGCATAAGAGGATCCACACGGTGCTGAGAGCGGGCCCCATACAATTCCAGGGCTCCTAATCCCTTTGGTCCAATGTGAGTATTATTTCAATTATTAATGTTCATCCGCTCCTTCTGAAAAGAATGCATCTTGTAGGACTTTGCATTTTGTGGGTTTTTCTTTTTGCTTGTATACCCAAGTTAGTTAATACAGCCGAGAGTTAATTACACATCAACTTGTATTCTGTGAAGTCTTATGTCTAAAATGCTCTAATTTCTGTGCCTTAGAGTATCTAGTCATAAATCTAATGAATTTGTATATGTGGTGAGGTCGGGTATTTTCGTAAGACCAACTCGATCCAAACACTACCCAGCGAAAGGCAAGAGGTGGCCAACGATTATGCCTGCCTGCTTCTTCTCTAACTTTCTTTCCCCTCCCTTTACTATATTAATTAATTCAAAATATATTTAGTAAGCACTTATTATATGCATTTTTCATTGTGCCACAATAACTGAGGAAAATAAACAAAACTCTCAGGGGTCTCCCATTCAAGAGTCGATATGATTAATAAAACTATAAATATAGCACAGGGTGATATACTCTTTATAATCTAAAACAATGTCTTATAAACTGTGGGTCATCTTTTGTTGAATCATAAAAAATAAGTGTGCTGGATTGGCACCACACTTTACATCAGAGTAATAACAACAAATGGGAGCAAATGGCAGATCTCAGTGTGTATTGCATGTAATAAAGTATTTTTTCATAACAGTTTTTGAGGACAAATGTGCTTATGTGCTGTATGTCAACTAAAGTGCATGTCTCACAATAAGCAAGGTTCAACGTATTTGAAAGACAGTATGCCGAGGAGTTTAAAGACATTGTTTTAACACGAGTAGCCAAGGACCATGGTCTGCAAACTGTGGCTCACGAGCCACATGCAGCTCTTTGGCCCCTTGAATGTGGCTCTTCTACAAAATACCACGGCCTGGGCGAGTCTGTTTTGAAGAAGTGGCATTAGAAGAAGTTTAAGTTTAAAAAATGTGGCTCTCCAAAGAAATTTCCCTTGTTGTCCTGTTGGTATTTGGCTCTGTGGACTGATGAGTTTGCCGACCACTGGCCAAGGAAGGAAGGCTTCATGGGTCTGAAAGTGCTTGGCTAAGACTTAGAGATGAGATGACTTTTCAGACAAAAGGCACCCAAAGGAATTGGGGAACTGTGAGTTAAGTTTAGATAACAGAAGAGAAAGGAAACTCCAGAACCACACGAACTCTTGAATGAATGGCCACCCTAGGACCAACTACACTAAATAAAGTCTGGATCGCCCAGCTTGGAGGCATCCTCTGTCTCTGGTGCCCCAGGGAAGACTTTCCACCCAGTTGTTCTTGTGAGGGTCACCACCCTGAGGGGATGCAAAAGCTTCTTCTGTCCAACTGCTGGTTCCAAGTCCTTCTGCATCAAG